>PVHP010047349.1:0-12931 GCA_004024765.1 Zapus hudsonius
GTCCGGGGGATAATGGCGGCGGGAGCCAGCCGGGGCGGGAGGGCTCGGCCCTCTGCTCCACAGGGGAGCAGAGAGGGATGGAGAGTTCGAACTCGGGTTCGGCCGGTGTCCAAAGCCTGGATAGCAGTTGAGGGGGGTCAAACCTTTAGGAGAGTCCTGGCGAAGTTGTTACTCGGCCACCATCTTGCTCCGCCTCTCCGGCAGTCATTTTTAATGGTTGACCAAATTCCACTTCTAAACAATGAAGTGCAAGCTTATCTCTGAAAGAGTTTTCTCAAGTCATTTTTAAGGGACATGTTTACATTCAAATGATAAACTTATATGTAGGAGGACGGTAAGGAAGCTATCAAAACAATGCTGACACTTCAAATTTCAGCATTGGGTTCTTCATATTAAGAATTTTATATTTCATAGGGCCCCGAGAAGAAAGTACCCTCAGCTATAATACACTAAGAATTTCTAATCTGAAGACATTTGTTTTCTCCAAAGAACTCATGGTAGAGTCAAGAATTCAACAACCCCACAACGGAGTCAAATGTGTTCCCGTGGCTCCTAGAACCTCCTCTTGGCTCCGCATTTGTAAGTGTGTACTCTGTCATGAAAGGCTTCCATCATGGTTCCTGTCCAAAGTCAACACAGGTTTTTGATGGGGATGCAGGTAAAAGGATGCTTCAGACATTTAGACAAGAATATTTTGTAGTAAACAGAAAGCTGAAAGTGGAGGATGGTGGGTGTTGTGGTCAGCTTTCTAGTTGCTGCGCAGAAAGAACCCAAACAAAAGCAGCTTATGGAGGAATGGGTTTATTAGGCTTATGGACTCGAGAGAAGACTCCATCCTGGCAGGGAAAATGATGGTATGAGCAGAGGGGTGGACATCCCTCTGTCACAGCACTGCAAACAGTGGCAGGAAGGTGTGCCAAATACTGGCAAGGGGAAGCTGTCTTATAACCCCCATAAGCCCACCCCCAACAACACAGCTTCATCAAGGTTGTAAAACCCAAACTGCCATCAGCTGAGGATCGATCTATCAGAAGACATTCATTTGTTTGTGGGGGACACCTGGATCAAACCATGACAGTGGGTTTGAAAACAGTCTGGCATACACAGTGTGACTCTGTTTCAGTGTGACAATAATAGCAGCAATATCAATGACAATGACAACACCAGCAGCAAACCCCTAAACTTTGTCTTGAGACAGTGTTTCTATATTCATCACACTTCACGTGACTTCTGGGAAGCCAAGATAGGATTATGGAAGGAGAAAGGGGGATACATTTTATAAAGTTCCCAAGTTATGTAATGGGCAATACACAGCCTTTGAAATTTTATAAGTAAATGTGATATCTATTATCAATGTAATTCTCACATGTAGAAATCTCCAATGTTTGTACAATCCCTGAAAGATGACCCTGGAACACGGGGCAAAAAGATGACATTGTCACAGAAGTCTCAGATATTATTTTCATTGCGAACTGTCTTTGCTTCATTTAATATTACTATTTTTAAACATTATATATAATGTGTGTATGTATATGGTGGCTATATATATACACACTATATATATATGTATATATATATATCCACCATATACATACATACATATTCAACATACCGTGATCATAACTGCCCCCCACCATCCTTCCTTTCCACCTTCTTACCTCTCCTCCACGGAATCCCTTCTTTGAACTACTCCTTTTCTACTTCTCATAACACCATTTTCCCCTTCTACTATGCAGGCATTTTTTCTGCTGTTAACACAGGGTAATTTTGTCTTAAATAGCAAAGGGTCATGTTAGTTTCTGAAGAAATCCACATCTCTTGAGGGTTACAGCTGACATTTTGAAAAACTGCATCTATGACACTGGTTGGATGTGGTCTAAGTGTCCCCAGGTTCCACTGTGGTTAAAGACTGGGTCCTCAGAGTGGGGCCTTTGGGAGGTGGTGGAACCATGAAGCAATGGGTCCTTGTCATGGGCATGATTTCATTCTCCTCCTACACTTTGCATTCTTATGAGTTAAGAATCTTGCAAAATGTGTGAGTCTGATCCCTCCCATCTTTTCTGTCTAATCCTGGTTGGCAATATGATCTCTTGCTTGGTCCCATGTGCTTTTCCCCCATTGCTAGGCACATTTAGAAGTCATATGACTCAGGACCCAGGGAGAAAGAGGTGGCAGAAAGAATGCAAGAGCCAAAAGAAGGGTAGAACTGCTTACAATGCTGTCTTCCAGACACCAATGACCTTGGTATTCTTCACCTCACAGTGATTGTCAGTACCTATACAAGACCATCATAATAAAACTAAAAACCGATTACATCAGAATAGGAGAGAGACTATTTCTTTAGAAGAAAGGATTCAATGGAGGGAGAATTTGGGAGGAGGAAATGGGAGTGGTGCGAGGGTAATATGGTTTACTGTTTATACATATAGAAGCTGTCAATAACAATGTAGAAAAGAAGGGATATGACCGAGGGCACTCTCACAAGAACAGACCTGTACTATGCTGCTTGAAGTAGAACAGCCACAAGTGAGAGCTCAATAATTTCTCATCCTAAGGAGCGTGTTTCAGTCATTTAGTTATAGTGACAACAAATTGGTTCATACAGGAACCTATGTTTCTTCTTTTTATACTACCTTAATATTGAAATACTGCCTCTTTCAAGTATCCTATACTACTGTTTGGTTAATGGAGACTTTCAAAGCTCTACGAAAATGACACATTTCTTTGACTTTAACAGAAATCATGTCTCTTCTGCTTAATATCTCAGTTTCAGGTCAACAGAGAGCAATATACAAGTAAGCAGCCACTAAACTATATGATATACATATATACATACATACATACATATATATATCTGTAGCTAATGAGTTAAACTATATTTTCCACAGACAGATGGCCTTGTGAATGCTAATGCTTGCTAGGTTGCCTTCTGTGTACTATTCTACAGAGGAAAAAATTCAAGGAATTACTCCCAGATCATTTCTACATTTCCAGAAGCCTCAGCAGGGTGTGAAATAATTCTTCCTTTCAGTCTGCTCAACTGCTCAACTTGGACTTGATTAGTCTATTATGCTATATAAAGAGCACAGGAAAGCATAGTTTAAGCGTGGTGTCTGCCACCTCCCGGGCTGGGAAAGGGTCTAGACTGTTTGCTCAAGGATATAACTTTGCCCTTTGTGTTAATTAGCAGTTGGGAGATGGCATGAGGCTTGTGGTGACATAGAAATGAAGTGCTGTTCACCTGCAGCCAGCAGCATTAAAAATTAAGCTATTTTGCCTTCCTCTGAACGCACCATAGTAATGCTAGCAAAAGAATGATCTTATTTTTAAAATATGAAAGAAAATGTGTTAGCGAGAAATGTATCACCTTATGAAAGTGTGAGGCTCTTTCTTCCGGCCCGCTAGGCATTCTTCACGTGCGTTCTATTGTGCCACAGTCCCAGTGTAATTGTGGAGTTACACAGTTATTTTTCAAATGGCAAGTACTGCCCTTGACCATTAAAACAGGACACAACGGAGACATCGATGATGTGATTCTCTGTGCTCAATTATTATTGCTGGTGAGGAGGTTGGTGTCTAGAACTAAATTAGACTCTGATGCAATTTGGTGGAGCCATGAGACCAAGGCAGGGCATGGAGATCCATGAAGCCTCCTTCAGGATCTAAGTGGAGTTGATAGAGCACCTCTTGGCAGGACAGTGTTTGGCATTCATTTCTGAGTAGGACTTTCGGGTTTATCACAATAACAAACGTAGTGAAATGAAACAAGCCATAGCCAGTCATAGGACACCCAGTCAAATGGAAATTTCAGATGAATAGTCACTGTTTAGAATAGTGTGTCCAAATATTGTATAGTTATGTTATTGTTACAAATGATTTGTTGTTACCTGAAATTCATGTTATATTAATTTTTAAAAAATATATATTTTTGTCCATAATGAGTTACATTATTTAGTGGGCAAACCATGCGTTGTTATCCCGAATTCCCCAATTCCCCCCTCCCATCCCTGATCAGTTGGATATCCTCCTCCGTGGGCTGTCTGTATTAGTCCTTGTGGCAAGGGATCCTGTATATCCTAGTACTCAGCCTGGGCTTCCTGGCCCACATTTTATATTAATTTTTAAGTCAAAGTGTTGAGTACCATTATGGCATTTTCATACATATATTTTCTCTTATTCACTATCATTCCCCTTTGCTCTCTAAAGTCCCTACTGTCCCCCTCTTGCTGGTTTACTTCCATGGCCCCCTAATGTTCCCCCCTCCTTGGTTTTCACTTTTTTTTTTTTTTTTTTTTTGGTTTTTCAAGGTAGGGTCTCGCTCTCACCCAGGCTGACCTGGAATTCACTATATAGTCTCAGGGCGGCCTAAAACTCATTATAATCCTACCTCTGTCTCCCAAGTGCTGGGATTAAAGGTGATGACCATTTTGATGGATTCTCAAAATATTTTAATTTTCATTTCATGGATGAACACTTTAAAAATATTTCAGTTATTTTTATTTTTCATTTGATTTCTATCTATTAGTTCCCAAGTTGATTTATTGATTGGCTGATTTATCTGTTTCTACAATCTTCCACATAGTCTAGGTATTCATACCCTGTATGTTGTAGAGCTGGCACAGAAGTTTCCCATTCGGCAGTCTGTCTCCTCACTCACTCACAATTCTAGTAATTGTTTCCTTTGCTGTTCAGAGACTTTTTAATTCCATGTAATCCCATTTGCCAATTCTTGGAATAATTTCTTGTACTATTGGAGTCTTTATCAGAAAGTTCTTGCTGTACTTATATATTAGTTTTACCTGTGGCATTTTCAAAGCTTCAGGTCTTATATAAGGTCTTTAATCTATTTTCAATTAATTTTTGTGCAGGTATGAGATGTTCTATTCTTCAAATTTGGCTATCCATTTTAACCAGAACTATTTGTTAAAGAAACCATCTTTTTTTTTTTCCTGAAGTATGTGGTCTTTCCTGTGTGGACTTACTTGTGGCTCTTCTATTTTGTTCCATTTATCTTTGTGTATATTTCTGTTTCTGTACCATAAAGTTTTGTTATGAGGGCTCTGTAATATAGTTTGAGATCAGGTATTATCATATTCATGATACTATATATGATCAGCTATGATCATATTATCATATGAAACTAGGTATTGCTTTTTCTTTTTTTTTTTTTGGCTGTTAGGGGTCTTTTGTGTTTCCATATAACTTTTAGGATTGTTTATTCTAGTTCTGTGAAGAATATCACTGGGATGTTTTGTGGGGATAAATCTGAATGTGTGGATCACTTTTGGCACTATAGCTATGTTTAGAATATTAGTTCTGCCATTTCATGACTGCTGAGACAGAAGGTCACAGAGTGATTCATCTCTGGTTTACCCACCAAGACTCAGCAGCCACTGGGGAAGAGGTGGTGGAAAGAAGGTAAGAGCCAAAGAAAGGGGAGGAGTGGTTTGCAGTACTGTCTTCCAGACATGAAGCAGCTTTGGCATTCATGACCTCACAGTGTCTGGTACCTACACAAGACCTGCATAATAGGAGGGGAAAATATATTGACCTCAAAATAGACAAGGGACCAGTTGGAAAGAAGGAATTCAGCGGAGGGTAACTCAGGAGATGGGGACAAAGGAGGGTGGTGGGAAGGGATTATATCATCATAGATTGTGTACGTTTATGGAGGTTGTCAATAAAAATTTAAAAAATAATGATTTTTAGAAATATGATAATGTGAAAAATATTACTAAAATGTACTAGAAAGAAAAAGGGAGAACAATTGCAAAAAGAACCATTCAAGAAAAAATTAAAAAATGTAGTGTTGAATCGGTTTTTTGGTCCTTGAAAATTGGAACAGTTTGTTGTATGCATAGGGGAAGGTCCACTGAATTTGTGGACTCTTCTCTGCTCTGTGATTTACACTGGTGTTGACTCTGTATTAGATAAGTGTCCTATGTTTTCTAGAGTTATATTTATTTTAAAAGCTTCCTTTCCTTGTGTACTGGGAGTCCTTTGCTGATCATATTTGGCTTTGCAATCTATAGGCTGGGCTGGTAGCCACACCTTCCTGAGATGACCTTGTTTTATCCCCTGGGGTAGTTGGGGATGGGGGGTGTCTCCCATGTTCAAGGGGAATGTGAAAAGCTACATCAGCACTAAGTTCTGTACTACAGAACACCTGTTTGCATACTTTTACAAACACTTCAATATTAAGTGCAAAATACTGAAGGGGCGTTTCAGAGCTCCCAGGTTCTATAGAGCAAGTAGGTGGTTCAAGAAGTCGAGCCAACTGTTAACTTCAAGCTCAAGGATACCAATGGCCAGTGGTATTCTCACTTGATACGATCTGCTCCAGGCCACTGAGGATGGAGTAAGGGTCTTCTCTATCTGAGCTGAGCTTCCTGCCCCTGTACATTTATTTCAGATCTCAGAGCATCCTTTGGCTCTCCACAGCTGCTTCCTGAGACGGTCTCTTGTGTTGGGGCTATGCCAGGCTAAATTCAGGCTCCCAGACTTGTGATTGCCCCAATCCCCTAGGGTATGCCAGTTTTAAACAAAACATCTTTTTTTCTCACGAGAGTACCTGGACTTGACTCATACAGAGTGATAAGATGTGATTCTTTACTGCTGACACATCCGAGGGAGAAATCACTATCCCGTTGTTACAGATTTTCTTCTTTCTGAGTGCTTTGTCTCATAACCATGTAAATTTAGGGACACAGACAAGTACATTAAATGAAGGAGGTTTATTGAGAAAAGCATGTAAAAGTCCCAAATGGTTAGGGAATGCAGGTATGCAAAGAAAAGAGAGAAAATATGAAGGAAAAATTAAACTTTCCGAGTTAGAACTCAGAAAAGCAGGTATGCTTAGCAGTAAAAATCTGCAAGCAATTGTACCAAAGGACACATTTCTGGGATAATAATAATAATATATTACCTCCTTAGGTGGATAACTATTCATCTTATCTGTTTAGCATATTGAGTGTCATCTTGCCCAGGTAAGTGATTAACAGGTTCCATTTGATTAACTTATAAGGGAAGGGACCATAGCTCTGATAAATCCCCATTCCTTTTTTATCTGACATTTTAAGTTATATATATATAAATTTATAATATGGTACAATTTTATATTTATAGTTTATATATGTGTATATTTGCCTGATCAATGCTACCAAGGAGATAGGAAGTAGGGTCTCCTTTTCAATGACTCCCAAGCCTGCTAATGTCTGCCTACCTAGTACCAGAACTTAAAAAAAAAAACTTTTGTTAACAATACTTTAATATATGTACATAATGTGTATTGATCATAACCACCTTTCTTTTTTTTAATAATTAAATGAATTTATTGGGTTAATTTTTAACATGGATTAATTTTTTTTTTAATTTAATATTTACTGTCCATAATGAGTTACATTATTTAGTGGGCAAACCATGCGTTGTTATCCCGGCTTCCCCAATTCCCCCCTTCCCCCTCCCTGATCAGTTGTATATCCTCCTCCGTGGGCTGTCTGTATTAGTCCTTGTGGCAAGGGATCCTGTATATCTTAGTACTCATCCCGGTCTTCCTGGCCCAAGTCAGTTGTTACTGATGGGTCTATGCCTCTGGACCGTCCCCCCCACCACGGCTCTCACCATCTTTCCGCCCCCTCTTCCGCTCATATTTTCTTTTTTCCTTCTTCCAACATCACCCTATCGCTGAACCTCTTTTTACTAACTAGTCCCTTTCTAATTTGATACAATTTCTTTTCTGTTTTTTGTTCCTCCATCATTCCTGATGACAGACTGATGGGCTGAACACTGCACCAGTCTCGTGCAGGTAACAACAGTTACTATGATATCATGACTGGGCCTGAAAGCAAACAGCAGGAATGTCCTTGGCCTCCCTTATAGTCTCAGCTCTGCTGGAAGTCAGAGAAGAATCTGGCTTCCTCTTATCTCTTGCCTAATCTGTTTTTCCATAAACAACCCAAGTCCTTCTCTGGGAAGGAGTTTGCTTTTCCTAAATTTAAGGTTTAAGCTTGATCCTGGAATTCTGGTTAAGTTCAGCCTTAAATTTGGCATCATGGCTGGACTCTTCTGGAGCCAGCCCCTAGACTAGACCAATCAGCCCTCTCCCAGGCTCACCTGGGCCTAAAGGTAAAACCCATCACAATAAGGTTATATGTAGATGCTTCCCAGGAGGGCAGGGTCTCCTCTGCTGGCCTTTCATCCCTCCTGAGCTTCCAGGTTCATGTTTTCTTAAGCCTCCCCTGTCTCAACCCAGGACCCTGACCTCTACTTCAATAGGGTTTCTCTACCCCCTCCTGCATTCCAAGTGGCAGGAGCTTGCTGCACTTTCTTCTCTTTCCTTTCTAAATCCCCTTTCCTGTTTCTTCCAGAACCATGTTCACTTCCCACATGGAATCTCAGGCCACATCCATTTATCCATTTCCCTTTCCTTAGTTCCATACTTCCCTGAATAAATATAATAACACAATGATTTTCCTTCTCTGTGTTTAATCCCACTTCTCAGGTTAAAACATACATGAACTCAGGGCTTGGAGTTTAGGGACTCTTCCTGAACTCCAAAAAAACCCATGACTCCAGTAGCTTTCTTCTAGGATCCATGACCTCCCCAGTCAAAGGCTTTTGACTGCATTTTGAGTAACAGGCATGAATTCTCTCCCATGGAGGCAGCCTCAAATCCAATCAGAAAGCAGTTGATTATTCCAATAACAGTCATTCCTTTGTTGTACCAGTGGGCACATCTTGCCTGGCTAGCTGGTTGTGTACTTCGAGGGGTCCACTGCTGCGTAAGACTGTTGACTTTTCCCCTTAGCAGCCAGCATAGAACTTTTCACAGCTATGAGAGCTAGCCACTAGGGAGGAGGCTTCCACCTCATCCAGCTTGCTTTCTTAGCACCTTGCAACCAAAGCAAATGGTGTCTTCAGCAATAAGATCTTTCCATCTAGTTCTGTTGGGTAACCAAGAGCCCTGGCAGTGGCTATCTTGTTTTGGGGGACTCTGACCAACAATTCACTGGCAAGGATCCCACTCTTTTCTGGCACTAGGATGTTCCTGCAACAGTCTATGGCTTCTGAGCAAAGCATTATCAACCCACTGCTCAAACTTTATGCTTTTTAGATTATGCATTTTTAATTTGCTAACAAAGAAATAAGTTTTCAGTATAGGTTAACTGAGATACACATTTCATTCTGTTTGTATCTTTCAGAATGCAGAGAGAGAGAGAGAGAGAGCTGTGGCTCATCCAACCCTACCAACGAACTGCAGGCTGATAGCTGACATCCTGGCAAGAGATGAGCCACCCCAGACATACCGTGGAGGATCCATATGGAACTCCGCAAAGAATGATGGGATGAACAAGGGACCCAGAGTGACAGCCAATCAGTCAACACAGGATAAGCCAGCAAGACACCAACGATTTTCAACACAACCTAAAGCAGAAGTACAGAGACCCCCTAAGACCTCAACAATAAAGCAGACTTTACTCACCCACCCATGACTCAGGGAACTGAGTGGAAGAAGAGGCAGAAAGATTGTAAGAGCCCTGGTGGGGGAGAACTCCCAGAGACTTTGATCCCCTCAGTAAGATAGCACTAAGGCAGGTGGAACCGGGTTGGCTCCTAGGCTATCCATAACCTCCTACCCCATGGAGTGATCCAGATTGACCACATGGAGGAGGATATCCAGCTGATAGGGACAGGGA
Source organism: Zapus hudsonius (assembly GCA_004024765.1). Classification (NCBI taxonomy): domain Eukaryota; kingdom Metazoa; phylum Chordata; class Mammalia; order Rodentia; family Dipodidae; genus Zapus; species Zapus hudsonius. The sequence continues at coordinate 9,696 of PVHP010047349.1, forward strand.
AGAGGGGCATTGGGGAACTGGGGATAACAACCCATTGTTTGCCCATTAAATAATGTAACTCATATGGACAATAAAAAAAGCAAAAGAAGTAAGTTTTCATATGGCTTATTCATAAAAACCCTCAACTTTAGTTGAGGGTTGGGAGGCATATCTTGAGGGTAACACTACCAGTCTCTCTTTACTCCTGGATGACTATTTAGATGATGTGTATACTTTTCCTATATTCATCAATGAGTGGTATGGATGAAATTGTGTTTGGTTTGTTCTATTTCTATTTTTGGCATATCACTGGTCTCCACCCACCCCTCACTTTTCAGCTGTTCTATTGATAGAGATGAGGAGCAAGGTAGCCACATTCTGTAGGCAGCTAATCACAAATATAGGCTTTAAAAAGTAAGAACATCAGCTTGTCTTTGCAAGACCATAAGGCTATTCTAGTCCAGGAAAGAAAATCCAAGAAAGCACTGCCTAATTTGGATGTTCATTAGATACAAGGCCATTTTTTTTTTCTATTTTCTAGTTCTTCCTCCTCTTTGGAATTTTTTGCTGGGAATCCTTCCCATTGGTGGGATCTTTCTGAGTCTCTGTTTTTTCTTCCTGACCCATAAACCAAGCAGAATATTCTAGTCATTTGAAATTAATTAATAAAGTTTATCTTAACCTAATATCTTATTTCCATGTGGGCTACCTAAAATTTCCAGTCCAGAATACCAATTGGCAACCTCTTCCGGACCCCTCTCTCCTGCAGGGAGCTTTTTATTTTCCTTTAATGAAACTTTGCCAGGAGAACCGGGCTGACTCCTAGGCTATCCATGGTCCCCTGCCACAAGGACTGATCCAGATGACCCACGGAGGAGGATATCCAGCTGATTGGGGATGTGGAGGGGGGCATTGGGGAATTGGGGATAACAACTCATTGTTGGTCCACTAAATAATGTAACTCATTATGGACAATAAAAAAAGAAGAAAAAAAACTTTGCTTGGCCCTCTGATGTCTGCATTTGGCATTCTTCATGTTTGTGAGAGAATGAACTCTGAACTACAAAATCTGAACCCTTATCACTTTGTGAATTTTAAAAGCTCTTCCACTTTTTTCCCTTCAGAATAAAGTATATGCACTCTTATTCTTATACTTCTCCTTAACCAGGTCACACAGAGGTAGGTCACCATCTGACTTGTTCATAGAACAAGTCTTTTTCTGAAATTCATGTTTAATTGGTCGTTGCATATTCTATGTGTTAATTCTTAGAAGATAAAAAGGTTATCTTTCTAATCTCCAAAAAGTTCTTGTCATACCAACACTCATATATAACTGCAACAGTCCCCGAAGGAATGAAGATATTCTAAAGACATATGTTTGCCCCTCTCTTTGGATAACACATTATTGTAATAGTGGCTCTGGAGAAATTGGAATTTGCTAAGGAGTGTCATGCTGGGAGAAGGAAAAGCCTAAAGCATGGTGCCAAGCAAAGGAGGAACTTTTCTCCCAGGAAGAGATTTTAAAATAGTTTTGACACCTTGTCAGACTGAAGCCAAGATGATTATGGATCAATGATGGGTGAGAACACACCTTGACAAGAAATGTTAGCCATGCATATCACCTTCCTTTTATTTAAACTTAAACTTGTAGTTAAGATGCCAGAATAGACTTGTGTGCTCTTCTTCCCCATGTAATAACATTGAAATATACTTTTTCTGCTTTTTACTAATACATGTATTATTGGTTTTATTGTTCACTATTATATATACGGTGAAAAGTAGGGGTATGCATGATGTGTGTTCTTGTTTGTGGGAACACATGCCATAGTGTGACGTGGAAGTCAGGAGACAGCTTCAGGTGTCAGTCCCTACTTTTTCACTTCTTTTGTGGCAGGATCCCATTTCTTTTTCTTTTTCTTTTCTATTCTTTTTTTTTTTTGGTTTTTTTGAGGTAGGGTCTCACTCTAGTCTAGGCTGACCTGGAATTCACTATGTAGTTTCAGGGTGGTCTTGAACTCACAGTGATCATCCTACCTCTGCCTCCCAAGTACTGGGATTAAAGGCATGTGCCACCAAACCGGCTAGGATTCCATCTCTTGTTAATCATTGCTTCTAGGATTCTCCCATCTCTGCCTCCCATCTCAGCCTAGGCATGTTGGGATTATAGGTGCTCACTACAGCATCTGGCTTTTATGTGAGTTTAGGGGATCTGGACGATAACTACCATGCTTGCACAGAAAGCACCTTTACCAACTGAGCCATCTCCCCAGGCCCAGCTATGTTTTTTTATTCTGTTATTATTATCTCAAAGGTTTGGACTTATCAAGAATTTCCTTTATCCCCGTTTCTATTGTGGGTATAATTACATGAGCTTGCCTTAAAGATACAGCAGGGTGTTTTGTTTATTTATTTATTTTTTGCACAGATTTAAAATACCTATAGATGTTTAGTGAGGAAGATTATGGACCTCATCGTGGTATTTCAAGTATTTACTAGACAGAATTTGTGGAAGTAAGGTAGGAAAAAGACAAATGCTACAGTTTTTTTCTGAAATTAGGATGATTAGTAAAGTTGCACTACCAACAGGTGACAAGGGAGATTCCTTTCCTTCATTGTCTTATATCTCTACCCTCTTACTGAAAAGCTCAGAACATTCTAGTCAACTAGTACACTTGATAAATAAGGCCATATTTATTTTTTATGGGTGATATAGAAAATTGAGCAACTTTTTTTTCTAGGAAGATTTAACTCTGTCTTGATATATAAGAAACTTAATCAAATGTAAAAACATGTAAACTCCCACTAACTAGAATTTACAGAAAGGCTATATCCATTAGCATCTCACCAAATTAACAATGTTTCTCTCATTTAACCTGTGCTGATCTTACTCTCCATTGGAGATTCTGTCTGTATTTTTCAGAAGGCAGAGAGAACCATGGACAACCCAACCCCACCAGCAGGACGTGGGATGATGGCTGACACTCAGGCAAGAGATGAACCACCACTAACTCATCAACTAGGGCCCAAATGAAACCTTTGAGGAAGTGGCGAGATGAGAAAGAGACCTACCTTCACAGCAAGTCAGATCAGCTGTGAAAGGATAATGGAGACAGACACTGAGGATACCCAACACAGTCCAAAGCAGAAGTCCAGACACTCTTGACACATCAACAGTAAAGTAGACTTAAAACTCACCCACCATGACTCAGGAATCTGAGTGGAAGAGTGGCTAGAAAGATTGTAAGAGCCATGGTGGG
>PVHP010047350.1:0-12905 GCA_004024765.1 Zapus hudsonius
AGCAAAGGTGGCTTGTGGAGGAATGGGTTTATTTGGCTTATGGACTCAGGGGAGACTCCATCCTGGCAGGGAAAACGATGGTATGAGCAGAGGGGTGGACACCACCTCTGCCACAGCACTGCAAACAGCGGCAGGAAGGTGTGCCAAATTCTGGCAAGGGGAAGCTGGCTTATAACCCCATAAACCATAAGCTCCAGTGCGGTTGTAAAACCCAAACTGCCATCAGCTGAGGATTGATCTATCAGAACACATTCAATTGTTTGTGGGGGACACCTGGATCAAACCATGACATATATGCACGTGTGTGTGCAGCTGTGGGCACCCATGGGCACGTGTGCAGAGGCCAGAGGACATCGGGTGACCTGTTCTGTCACTCTGCCCACCCTATTTCCTTGAGATGAAGTTTCTCACGGAGCCTGGAGCCGCTCTGGTACTGAGCTGTTTCTCCATTTGATTTTGAGTGAAGCAGGCTTTGCTGGGGGCATTTAAATCAGCCGAGCACCAGCGAGACAGCACAAATAGCCTTTATATAAATAATCAATCTCACAACAACACAGCCCCAGGGATGAAAAAAAAATGGCTGTGATCCAACCAATATTTCCCCAGCGGAAGGCTGGCATTTCAGCATCTATAAAAGGCATGAGGTCTGTATGCTGGCTGCTGGTCTCAGCCATACACAGTGCTGGAGGGAATTCACACAACCTTTTCAGGGGCCTGCTGTAGAAAAACACTGTTTAAATAAAGGAGAAAAGAAACTTTAATGGTACCTGGTGGTGTATGCCTTTAATCCCAGCACTTGAGAGGCAGAGGTAGGAGGATTGCTGTGAGTTCAAGGCCACCCTGAGACTACAGAGTGAATTCCAGGTCAGCCTGGGCTAGAGAGAGACCCTACCTCAAAAAAAATTAAAAATAACAATGAAGAAACTTTCACATGAAAGGGCAAAGTTATGAAGAAAGGAAATCAGTGTTGGTATTGGACGCCGATGTTTTCAGAGTCTCTAGCTTTTCTGAGTTGGAAGGAACAGCAGGAGGCTGCAGGGCCTCATGCAGTACATGGGAAACGGTACCCAAGGGTGCAGCCATCCACCATAGCCAGGATGGGTCCATTTGCTGACTGATCAGGCAGTATTCATGCTACCTCTCTCTTCCTGGCCCACAACTGTTCTTTCTTGCTTGATGAGCAGTCTAAAAGGTGAGGAAGCCCAGAGGAGGAGTTCTAGGCAGAGGGGATGGTTCTGTGGTGACCTGAGCCTGGGGAACCAGGGAAGAGACACTCAAGCAGAAGAGCAGGGAATGGCATTCTGGACAAAGGATTGGTATACGCAAAGATGCAGAATAACAGATGCACCTGCAAGCTATGTCTTTTTAAAGAACTTTGTATTGACAACTTCCACAAATGTAAACATATATATACCACGATCATCAGCCCCTCCCTCTCCTCTCGTTGTTCCCCTCCTAGCCCCCCTCCACTGAATCCCTTCTTCTTTCCAACACGTCTCTCCTATATTTTGAGCTCATCATTTCCCCCTCCTATTATGCAGGTCTTGTGTAGGTATGGTTCCTGGTCCATAGCTGTCTTCCTATCCCTTCTTCAGGGAATTCAAAGGCCACCTTTCTAAGTCACCCTACTTTAAGCCCAGTGTGCATTCATGGCAAGGGTGTAGTCAAGATCTGGGGATTCTCCCAGGCAAAGACCTCCCTGTCATCTCAAGAGCTGCTTCCTGGACAGAGCAGAAGCCCATCGTGAGGGTGGTCCCTGCGACCGTAGCTCTGCACTGGATGTTTGGCTGAACAAACCACTTAACCTCCTCGTCTGCGTCCTCGTCTGCAAAGCACCATGATTCACATCTGTCTCACATGGGTGGAGAAGGCTTTACAGTCTCCGCTGCCACAGCATCTGTCCAAAACGAGGCAGCGTGCTCTCTGCACCTCAAGAAACACTTCCTCCCCCACAGCTGACTGGACCACCTCCATTACTTCTTGTAGGGCAAGAGAACTTGTGGGAACCAACTTCCTACTATGTGAGCTTTTAAAAAATTCATTTTATGTAATCCTATGAGACTGGAAGATTAGGTTCAAATTGAAATGCCAGGAGGTAGGCATGGTTCCAGGTCCATAGCTGGCTTCCCATCTCTGACATGTGGGCCCAGGGTCTTACCCTGACCCCTGAAAATCATCACTCTGGTCATTCCTCATCAGTTTGGGGGTAAAACTTCGTACAGCCATGACTTGAAAAAATGGTAATGTACTTAGCCAAACGGATTCCCATATTTCCCCCCTTCTTTCTCTCTGTCTCTGTCTCTCCCTCTCTCTCCAAGCCCAGGTCAGATTCAAAGAAAAGCAGAGACAGAAAGTGTATCTGTATATCCTAGTAACCAATGGCTCATCTGGAGAAGTCCAAGTCCTGGTCTCCAGTGGTCCTAGTCCTGTGACTCAGTTTCCAGAGTTTGACTTGTTCATCCTGAAGCCAACCAGGTGGTGATATTCTCTACCAAATGGGTTTCTACGTGGACAGAGGCCCCTGCTCCAGGAACACTCATGCTGGTCCTTCCCTAAGGGTCTCTCTTCCATGTAGCCAAGGGGACATGGAGTATCCAGCAGTACGTAAGCAGCAAGTTGGGTGTCACCCACCCCTCACCTTCATTTCTCCCACCCAAAGCCATCAGTGACATATATACCCAGTAGAAATTAAAGACTGCTGAGAACATGACAAATCCAGGTGGCTGGTATTTTCATTTGTTCAAAATAGTTTGCTTGAGGCGTGGAGATGTGGCTCAGTGGGTAGAGTGCTTGCCTGCCATGCAAGAGGCCCTGGGTTCAATCCCCAGCAACCACACAAAACCAGGTGTGGTATTGTACACCTATAATCCCAGTGCTCAGGAGGAACAGAAGTCCAAGGTCATCCTCAGTGACACAGTGACTTTAAGATCAGCCTGGGGTACATGAAACCCTGTCTAAACAACAACAGCAACAAAATACGTGACAAAATATTTTGCTTTAACATTTTGAAAATAATTTTCATGTCTCCCAAATAGGAGCTCAAACCAGGAGAGGTACCTTCCTCTACACTATACTCATTACAGAAGTTTCTGGAAATTGGTTGTCTACCTATATGCTCTTGTCTAGAGAAACAAGGCCCAGAGGGAGGAAGTCACTTTATCTGTTTCCTCTTCCAATTCAAGGGCCTTCAGTTCCCTCGCCACTTCCTCTCTTCCCACCAGCCAGCCCTTAGGTGTCGACCAGAGGGAGGGCTTCCTGAGGCCACAGGAGGATCTGAGCCAAAGGAGGAGACAGTGACCATTCACTGGGGTTGAGAGCCCCACCTAAGAATCAAGTTCAGTAGTGTATGTGGGGGAGGGGAGTAACAGTGTGCACAGGGGAACCAGAGAGAATGTACTGGGGTCTCTAATGAGCATGTGTGGGAGAGAACGTGTTAAGTCCTCTGTGGATGTCTGTGCTGTGTGCAAAGCAGAAATGAAATTGCCACGTGAGAAGGTCAAGATCAAGAGGCTTGGTCAAGTTCAAAGGCAGCTGAAGGGTCAGTATAGTACTTGTCAGGGCAGACAGAGAAGAACCCACATGATAACACCAACATGGAGAAACCAGCCTGGGCAGACAGCCTTGTCACGTGTGTGCCTTGTGTCGTGACGTGTAGATGGGACTGTGTTCAGATGAACGTGTAGCTGCATGTACAAGGGGTTTGTCTGTGATCAGACCTGCTTGGCCAGGGGCCTTCGAGTGGGAGGTGCTGGCGTGGGCAGCCTGTGTCAAAGCTGATGTCATGAGTGGGTGACTCAAGAAGGAGCTGGTTTTCCTTGGGGACGGGGGTGCACACAAGCACACGAACGCATAGCTCTGCTCACACACATAGGGCTGTGTATGCATGACTCCTTCTGTGTGTGTGTGTGTGTGTGTGTGTGTGTGTGTGTGTGTGTGTGTACACACTGGGTATCTGGCTTCATCACTCTTCTGTCTGTTCTTGGGAGATTTTTGTCTGTTTATTTGGTGTTTCAGGGTAGGGTCTCACTCTAGCCCAGGCTGACCTGGAATTCACTATGTAGTCTCAGGGTGGCCTGGAACTCACGGCGCTCCTCATACCTTGGGATCAAAGGTGTATACCACCAAGCCCGGCTTCTGTTCTTGTTTTGAGCCTGGGTCACTTAGTCATCCTGGAGCTTGTCATTTATTTTCTGTGTGCCCCAGATCTTCTCTGCTCCCCTGCAAGGTTGGGGGTGACCAAGCAAGGGTGTGTGTGGCCAAGCTTAGCTGTTCATGTGAGTTCTATAGATTTAAACTCAGGCCTTCGTGCTTGCATTGGAAGGGCACCTTGTCACTGAGCCATCTCTCCGGCCCATATGGCCGCTTCTTATCAGCCAGTCTGAGGCCAATGGGTGGCACAGAACCCATATTGCAAGTGTTAGCCATATCTGCTCTGTTCACCCAGCTCTAAGGCAGCCTTTGTATGCACAAGCCAGGCAATAAAAGTGGGTATCAAGCCAGGCGTGGTGGCACATGCCTTTAATCCCAGCAGTTGGGAGGCAGAGGTAGGAGGTAGGAGGTCCGAGGCCACCCTGAGACTACATAGTGAATTCCAGGTCAGCCTGGACTAGAGTGAGACCCTACCTCGAAACCCCCCCCCAAAAAAAAGTGGGTATCTGTGGTTGGTCCACAGCCAAAGGGACAATTCCTGGTGGGAGGAGCGGAGCTATAGGTGTGAGGTCCTACCTCAAGGGCTGCACCTCAGCTTAAGACTCTTTGCCCTTTTGGGAGTCTAAGGCATGCTTGGACTAGGGGCATTCAACTCTGATCACTCTGCTCAGGGACTATTCCTTGTTAATGAGGTTTCAGAGTGGGGTCACGTTTCCCCTCAACCGGAGGATTTCAGGGAGTAACTGAGCCAAGGGTTGTGTCTCCTTTTTCTTCCCACTTTCTATAGTAGAGCAGAATGTTGAAGGTATTGGGGAAGAAGAGAACCCTCTCCAGGAAGCCTTCTTGGGTTTCTAGACACCCTGAAAATATTCCTTCTCAGTCCCAAGGACCCAGAATGCCTTGCTCCTAAACTTCCCAAACATTTCCTGGTCCACTTTATACTAAATGTCCTTTTTATTCCTCCCGTGCTGAGTCCCAGCTGGCTGCATTTTCCTCCCTCACCAGTGGCCAGCATTCACTCCCCTTTCAGCTCCTTTCTCCATGGCCAGATGCCAAGCAAGGCACACCACCCTTGCTCCCCTGCTCTCTGCCCCCTCCAGACAGGCACACAGACCCTCCCATTGCCAAAGACTTCTCTGTTAATACCTTGAGAAAGGCCAACCAAAGTGCCCATCATGGCAGCCAGGTGGAAGAGGAGATTAGACTAGATCCACTCAAGGATGGCTCACTGGTTAAAGGTGCCTGTTTGCAAAGTCTGATGGTCGGCACTGGGTTCAATTCCCCAGTACTCACATAAAGCTGGATGCACAAAGATGCATCCAGGGTTCATCTGCAGTTGGAGGGATGGGAGACCCATTCTCTTCCCCCTTCTCTGTTTCTGCTTGTAAATAAATAAACATATTTTTAAGAATATTAGAGGCTGTAAAGATGGATCAGTGGTTACAAAAGCCTGCCATCCTGGGTTTGAGTCCCCAGTGCCCATGTAAAGCCAGATGTACAAAGTGGCACATGTGTCTGAAGTTCATTTGCAGAGGCAAGGGGCCCCTGGCGCCCTCTCTCTCTCTCTCTCTCTCTCTCTCTCTCTCTCTCTCTCTCTCTCTCTCTCTGCAAATAAATAAATATTTTAAAGTACAAAAAGACTAAGTCCACTCTGGCTCTGGTTTAGGCCAAGGTAGAAAGATCCCATGTCGCAACAGTCTGTTGGACAGGAAGAACCTCACAAATATCATGGCCACCAGGGGGCAGGATACACCTGCTGGAACACTGACCCATTCTGGGGATGGGTCATATACTTGGGCATGAAGGGTCTGTAAGTGGAAAGGGTGCTGTCTATGGGCCCCAGGGGTGGGGATGGGGTCAGGTAGAGGGAACCCCTGGGGATGGAACAGAAGGGGAAGACAGCTGTCTAGGGAGTCATGAATCCAGCATGTGTGATGAAAGCAATCGTGATGAGAAAGGGTCATGGTGTTGGGGGCAATAGATGGGCTGTTGACCCCTTAGGGATGGTGTCCTGGGGCAGCCTCGATGAGGTGAGGTCACTCCCTGGCTTTCCTAACACCTTGGCCTCCAGGATCAGCTGGAGTTCACAGCCTCCCCAGCCCTCACTGTAGCTACAGCTGATCTGCATTTTCCTTTCAGCCTCCAGATCTGTTCTTGAAGAGATGCTTGATCCTTTTGTTCAAGGAGTTATCAGTGGGCTGGAGAGATGATGGACTGCTCAGTGGTTAAAGGTGTTTGCTTGCAAAGCCCGTCAGCCTGGGTTCAATGCCCCAGTAGCTACGTAAAGCTAGATGCACAAAGTGGCACATGTGTCTAGTTTGTTTGTAGTGGCAAAAAGCCCTGGTGTACCTAAAAGACAAATAGAATATTTTTTTAAGTTGGGCTGGAGAGATAGCTCAGTGGTTAAAGACACTTGCTTGCAAAGCCTGATCACCAGAGTTCAACTACCTGGTACTCACTTAAAGCCAGATGCACAAAGTGACACATGCATCTGAAGTTTGTTTACAGTGGCAAGAGGCCCTGGTGTGCCCATACCCTGTTTGGCTGTCTCTCTCATTCTCTCTGTGTCTTTCTCTCAAATAAACAAAAATATTTAAAAAGTAAAACAAAAAAAATGGACAAAAGTTATCAGTGGCTCCAGTTTACCCACAAGTTAAATTCCAGTTCCTCTGGACCCCAGCCTCTTCCATCAGGATTCTGTCCCAGGGTTCCCTGATGCAGCCTTCTCCCTGCACACTGGATGCTTCGAAGTCTCTTACCCACAAAACTGATGCCTTTGAAAATGACTCAGTATCGTCTCCTCCGGGGTGGCTCCCTGGGCTGCCAGAATAAATCAGCACTCTGCCTCCTCCAGTGTTCTGCGGGTCACTTTGGATGCTTTGTCTGGGGCATTGGTCCAGCCTGGAATGATGAAGTGTGCCTGCATACTTGATGTGGGTGTGGCATGGCCAGCCTAGGCTGGGGCAGGCCTCCTTGGAGCTCTCTCCAGACTGACTGGTGCCCAATAAGAGAGGAAAGGTTGCTTCCTAGAGAAATGCCAACTGGGTCTTAGAGTGAGTGAGAGAGAGAAAAACAGACACAGACAAAGATGGGGAGACCGACTCCTATCTCTGTGTACCCACCCTACTAACCACCAGGAGTTTCTACCCAGCTCTTACCTCCTAACCTTCCTGCGGTGGCTTGACTATAAAGTGCCCCCCCCCACTCCAGGCACCCCTCTATAGCCTCATGTGTGTGTGACGAAGCCTCATCCTCAAATCCCAGCTGGTGGAGCCTTTGGGACGTGGAGCCTTGCTGGAGGAGGTGCGTCACTGGGGAGGACCTTGAGGTTTATCAGTCCTGCCCACTGGGTGTTCAAAGCTAGCTCACTCTTTTAAAACATTTATTTATTTATTTATTTATTTATTTATTTATTTATTTATTTATTTATTTATTTAGAGGGGAGCGTTTGGACCAACCAGGGCCTCCTGCCGCTGCAGGCGAACTCCAGACTCACGCGCCACTTTGCACATCAACTCAGCTCACTCTTGCTGCTGGAAGAGCGACTGTGACCAGATGTGATGCTCAGACCCTGATGCACCATTCAGGAATTTTGTTCTTGTATTGCTGAATAGAATTCCAATGTCCTTATGTACCACGTTTCCATTAGCCATTCCTCTATCCATGAGCATCTAGGTTGATTCCAGTTCTTAGCTATTGTCAAGAGTGGGTGGAAATCTTCTAAACACCCATCTTACCATCATTTCCGCACCCCTTTCCTTCGGAATAAAGTCCTGGTTCATAAGTCTCTGCTTGATCTGAGCCCAGTCCATCATCAGAGGCCTGACTCCAGCCATTGGTAGTCTGTGATCTCAAGGTCCAGTATCCCTTCTTCAGGGGCTGGACACTCTAGTATCCCCAGAAGACCCTCACTCCTACCCTCCCTCCCAAAACCCCCCTCTAACCTAGAGCTGGACTAGAGTCCATACCAGGCTGCCCTCACCAATGCCTTCCATCTCTCCTCCCATCTGCCCCCGTCCACGTCCCCTTGGGGTTGTGCTCACTGGCCATAGCCTCATGGTTCCCTGCTCTTGGCGTTCTAATCCTGCCTGTTCTTTCTGTGAAGCACTTTTTTTTTCAGGACATGATCTTTTCTGCAGTTTCCATTTGCCTTAGAAAAAATCTTACCCACCCTACTTAAAGAATTATACTCAACTAAAAATTAGATCAGGCTGTGGCTGAAGAGCAGAGAATTTGCCTAGCATACGTGAGCCCTGGGTTCGATCCCTAATACCAGAACACTAAAATCACATCAAAGCTGTCTTGAGTACAAGGACATTGTATGGAGTATGGGAAATGTGACTTCTGCCAACATTCTGGCTGCCTGCCCAGATCCCCTAGGATCCCTTTAACTGTTTCTGGGCCTCTCTGAGGCTTGATGTGTGTTGACCTCCAATGGCCCCACCTGCCATCTCTGGTTCCTGGGACTTTTTGGTTCAAATCCACAGAGAGCTCCAAAGTACTTCTAACAAGGCTTAAGGCCCCTCCAGAGACAGACGGCTAAAGTCCTACCAGACTTTTGAAAGAACACTAGTTCAACTTCTCAATCCCCGGTTCCTAGATCAGAGCTGGCACACAGAAGACACTCGATGTCTGTTGAATTTGCAAAGGCGGCCAAATTAACCCATCTTATCCTATGTAACTTCTGTAGCTTTGTCACTCAGGACTTTCCCATCCGATTTCAAAAAGTATTTATTGGGCTGGAGAGACAGCTCCATGGTTAAAGGAACTTGCTTGCAAGGCCTGATGGCCAGGGTTTGGTTCGCCAGAACTCGTGATGCACAGAGTAACATATGAACCTGAAGTTCCTTTGCAGTGATAAAAGGACCTGGCATGCCTATACTCGTTCTCTCTCTCTCTCTAAAATAAAAATATTTTTTTAAAGTGGTTCGAGTGTCTGGTGTTCTGTTTGCCATTGTGAAAGAGCCTGGCACACCCCTAAACACACACGCACACATACACACACCTATATACAAACACACACACACATATATACACACACCACACACATACGCAGTATTTACCCATATTTGTTTTGGTATGTTTATTTTTTATATTTAATTATTTGATTCATCTTGATTATGCTGGCTTGACTAAGGTAAAGATATATTCCCTCCTCATGGTTAATCAGTCGGCAGAGAAATTTTAAAATCTTTCCCTTATCTGCAAAACAAAGATACCGTGTTATCTAAGACACTTTCAGTGAGACATTATGCAATCATTTATAATGATAGTTAAAATGGCTAATGTCGTCGCCACATGGAAAAAATGCTAATCTTATCATTTTAGACATTTTTTTTAGTAGCTACATAAAAATCTTGTCAGCCTATACAGGCAAAGGCAGGGAGAAAATGGAGAAAAATAAAATTGATTTAAGGGTGGGATCGAGCTATGGGTATTATTTTTCTTTGATTTCTATGAATAGATTCGATTTTTAAATGAAGATCATATGGAAGGGAAAACGGACTTAGATAAAAGCAGGCTACTTTCCTGCACAAGCCCAAGGCTGTCTCCAATGAAGGTAGAGGCTTCCTGGTAGTGATCTCAAGGAAGCTGAGGGTGGAGGATGTGGATAAAGCAGAATTGTTACTAGAAGGTTCCAGAGAGTCACTGCTATAACCAAAAGGAAAAGACTCCACATAGGAAAACATTTCCTATGGCCCTATACCCATGAGGGCTGAGGTCTTTCTTAGCTGTACCTCTACAAGTACCTCTACTCCCTTGGCCAAAGGAACCCGGGTCTTAAACATGTGACCCCGAGAGTTCATGTGCTTGCATCATCACCCCGGCCCTGGCTGGTGGACTATTTGCCACCCTTCACCCACCAGGCACTTGAGAAATGCCTACGTTTGTGGTGATATACCCTAAACCATAGAACCCTCTCCCCAGGCCTCCCCACACAGCTACCTTTGGAAGGAAGGCTCTTTCTGACCACTTAGGGCTGGAGACTTCAAATTAAATTCAGTGAATATTTGAATCCAGCAAGCCCTGTAACAACACGTGTGACAGGCCTTAGAGGCTGGGACAATGCAGAAAAGCATCTTTATGCAGATGCTGGTCACTACTGGAGAGACTCAGAACTGGTCAAAGTGCGGAGAGGTGACAGTTGAGGGTTCAGCAATAAACGAGATATGTCTATCGTTGTGGAAGAGAGGAGGCAGAAAGAAGCCTAAGGACTGGGGAGAAGTACTTTAGGAATGATGTTCTGGACACAGAGTGGCCAAGGCATCCATGACGTCACAGCGGCTGTCTTTACCTAAACAACGAATCATAGATAACTGGAGGAGTGGGGGGGGGGGTTGGAGGACATCAAACCAGCAGAGGGACTAATTGCAAAAGACGAAGAACTGGGAGGGGATTCATAATGTACACGCATGAAAACTGTTAACAAAGTTTTCTTTAAAAAAGAAGTTGGAGCCTGGTTTGGTGGTTCACACCTTTAATCCCTGCACCTGGGAGGCACAGAGTTTGGGACAAGGGAAGTCCTAGGTGCCACCATGTCAAAAGCAAGCGTGGTGGCGCACGCCTTTAATCCCAGCACTCGGGAGGCAGAGGTAGGAGGATTGCCGTGAGTTCAAGGCCACCCTGAGACTACAGAGTGAATTCCAGGTCAGCCTGGACTAGAGCGAGACCCTACCTCGAAAAACCAAAAAAAAAAAGCAGGAAGTACTTGGGAGAGACAGAGGTCAACCCTGGGCATATCCTCACACTAGCTTACAGAGCTGGCTGCCCCTGGGTGTCACTGGGGTCCCAAAGGTGTTCTGAGATCTATTCCTGGGTGAACACACCCCAGGGGCGCCCCTCTGCACGCACAGTACCAGGATGTCACCTGAGGTCTTGGCTGACGTGCTTGCAGACCAGCTTCAGCAACAGGAGCCCATCTCCAGCTGTCACCTACCCAGGGAACACTCACTACTTGTCTTTTCAAACTTTGGATCCCACGGGTGAGCATCTGGCTCCCGATCCCCACGGCCGAGAAGTCAGAAAAGTCCCAGCCCCTTCGCCCAGGGAAAACCACCATGATGGGACGGGATGTGCCCCCAAGGGCCTCCCCTCCCCGAGGTGCGCGCGCAAGAGCGCGAGTGGGCGGGGTCAATGAAGCTACTCCCCTTCAGCCCTCGCGATCGCCCACGCCCACTATACGTCACACCCCGCGGGCTCCTTCCCCGCCTCCTGATTGGTGGAGAGCGCGCGCGAGCATCCTCGGCCCGCCCTAGCCCCGCCCCGACGACAGGCCACGCCTACTGGCTGACAGCGCGGCCCGTGTGGCCAGCGAGCTGCCCCGAGGAGACGCGGGCGCCAAAGGGCGCAGACTTTGGAAGCCCCGGCTGTCACCCCAAGCCCGATGGCGCCCCAATGCCCTACGCCATGCACAGTCCTTGCCCAGTTCTGATCGACCCAGAGGTTCTACAGCCCTGGACAGTCCATCCCCACCCCAAAGCTGCAGAGCACCCGGAAATGCCCAGCCCCCACTCCACTCCCTGGACGTCCACAGTCCCACGTGCCTGGACGTCCACCCTCGAGGAACCCTTGCCCAGGGCACATGGAATCTCCACCCGCACCCGCGCGCTGCGAGCCGGGTCCGAGAGTGTCCACAGCCCACGCACCCACCCCAGCTCATTCTTGGGCCTTGCCGTCTTAGCCACGCATCCTCGAGTCACCCCAAAACTCCCCTAGCCCCAACGCCTCGCCCGGACCCCCTTGACCTGGACAGCCCCAGGCTCTCCGTTCCCTTCTGCCCGCGGTTCCCACGCGGTTCCCGGGACACCCCTCCCCCAGCGAGCCCTCAGCCGTCGCAGACACGGACCTCGGTGTCACGGTGAACACCCCATCCTCCAGCCAACTGGGGATCCCGGCTTATCACAGCCCCCCGCCCCGCACAACCCTCCGAGGCGCGTGGCTCGGGCACGGCCGCGGGCCCTGCTGATCCATCTTCGCTCGCGGCGCTCAAGCCCACCCCACGGCGCCGCTCCTCCCGCATCCCTCCCGCATGGATCTCCCATCCCCTTCTCCCTGCCGGGCTCCCCGAAAGCCTGGGACGCCCCCCTGGCCACGCCAGCCCCGCGCCGCATCCATCTGCCCTGGACCCTTCCCACGGCGCGCGCGCGCGCGCGGAGGCCCCTTCCCGCCCCGCACCCCTCTCCCCCCCGGGCGGGCGGGCGGGCAGCGCTGGCGGCGGAGGCCGGTCCCCGGGCCGGGACACACCCACCCGGCCGCCCGCCCGCCCGCCCGCCCTCCCTCCTTCCCTCCCTTCCTCCCTCCTTCGCTCCCTCTCTCCCGCCCTCGCTCCGCGCTCAGCTCCCCGCTTCCCCGCGGCGGCGGCGCCGGGCCTCCCGCTCCTCCTCTCCCCGCACCCTGCACCCCGTGCGCGGCTCTCCCGGGCGCGGCTCCGGGGTTCATGCTGACGAGGCGGCGGCCGCTCGATCCCAGCGGCGGCGGCGGCGGGAGCGGGGGCGCGGGCCCCGGCCGCCTCTCTCGGTGCGCGGGGCCGGGCGGCGGGCGCGCCCGGGCAACGGCAGCGAGCGCCCCACCGTGCCGCGCCCCCGCACGCCTGGCTTGCGGGGGGCCGGGCCTGCGGGCGGCCGGCGAGCCGCGCACCCATGGACGGCCCGGCCATCATCACCCAGGTGACCAACCCCAAGGAGGACGAGGGCCGGGCGCCGGGCTCCAGCGAGAAAGGTGAGGAGGGGCGCGCATCCTTTGGGTGGCGGTGGTGG
>PVHP010047351.1:0-12930 GCA_004024765.1 Zapus hudsonius
AATTAGTCAGGTAGCTTTATTTTCAAGTAGCCAGTTAGGAGACGGCCTAAAGAAGGAACCAGAAGAGATGCCACACTGCCTGCTTCAGCATCTGACCTGGCCGGCCTATCCAATCAACTCGCTCTCAGCCCTACTCAGGTGTGCTGGCCTCTTTCTGATCCAGTCCCTGAGTCCAATCAGCTCTCTCTCTCTCAGACTCACCTGAGCCGGAGGGTAAAGCTCAACACAATAAGATTATAAAGAGATGCCTTCCAGGTGGGTGCAGCCTCTTTTTTTGGCTGTTCATCTCTCCTGAACCCCCAGGCCCCTGCTCTGGCAAGCCCAATGATGGGGGGGGGGGGAATCCCTACTTTCATGGAAGCTCTCCGTCCCCTCCTGCCTTCCACAAGGCAGGTGCTCTCTGTACTTTTTCCTCTTTTTTTCTCTTCTCTTAACCTAACAAAGTCTCTCTAAATCTTACCCAGTAGTCTGTGAGTTTTAATTATTTAAATTCATAAGACAAGGATCTGGGGATACCCCAAATATATTGGTGTTTTGGCAAGGACCCCAAGACTCCCATTACAGAAGGACTCTATTTTGAAGTAGAAACAGAGGCCTGGACACCGGGTTCTAAGGTGCTAGCTCTCTCCTAGCCAACACCTCTGGCTGGCTGGATATCCAAGTAGCTTTGCTGGTTCAGCCCCAGAAAATTTACCCAGACCAGGTGCTTCTGCCCAGACCACAAGGGACGAGTACTGCTTCGGTGACAAGTCTCCAAAACAACAGCTCATTGTGCAGGTGAGAAGAAGGTACAGTGTGGTCAGGGTGTGGGGCCACCTCTGAGGTCAGGGGGGAAGTGGCCAGGGAAGATGGAGAGACTGCCATGCAGAAAATTACAAGGAGGTGATGGTCCATTGTCCCTGCACAAAGCTGTCATCAGGAAGCGCATGATTGGCTTCTCACTAGAGCGTGCTGGGGATCCTGTCCTGGGTCAACCTAGGGTTGCTGTGCATCAGGTCAGAGGCAATGGGAAGAGGGAGGAGGGCAGGCTGGGGAAGTTGTGGGATTCAGTGGGATTGCATGGCTAGAGGAGCACTCAGTCAATCCTCCCTGTCCAGTTCAGCACCCAAGTATCAGAACAGTCCAGAGTGAAGAGTAGCTGGGGAGGAACAGGGAGCCTTCTTGACACCTGACGCCTGGTCTTCTTTGCTCGAGGCCTGGAGGGCAGGAGTTCCTGCCTGATTCCATTGCTTGGGCATCCAAAGGTGTTAGGCTGCTTTTGGTACCTGGAAGTACACCTATCCCTGCTTCCAACATCTTTTATGGGAGGAGCGAAAGGTTACATCTCAGACTCCCCTCAAATGGGAAACCACTGACCTCCTGGCCTAGGGAGGGTTTTGCCCTCTGGCCCACGTGGACTACAGACAGGTGCCAGGTATAGTCCTGGCCTCCAGGGAGGATCCCACAATCTTTAGGAGACCTGAAGCCCACTTCAACTATGTGTGACAGGGCAGGTGGAAACAGAGAGTCCTATACTAAGTGTCTACAATCCACAGGCAGCCATTGCTTGTCCCCTCTCATCTCTACAACTCTTCAGAATGAGAGAGAGGCCTGGCCCCAGCTCCACAGGCCTTGAACAAACCACTTTACACTCTAACTGAGTTCCCTTGTCTCAGTAATGTGCTTCTCACCCCAGCTAAGACATCCTCTGCACCATGACCTGAGACACACAATAGCCCTGTCATTTTAGTGGCCAGGACTCAGACCAGAGAGGAGGGCCTCAAACAGAGGATGAAAGAAACAAAACTTCCAAGGTATGGAAGACTAATATGTGGGGGGGTTGGGGGAGAGGAAGGGAGACACTCAGAAACAAACCAAGGCTAGTGTCTAACTCAGGGGTAGAGTTCACCTAAAACGCACGAGGCCTTCAATCCCTAGCACTGTAAAAAAAAAAGGAAGGAAGGAAGGAAGGAAGGAAGGAAGGAAGGAAAGATGGAAAGAAGGAAAGAAGGGAAGAAGGGAAGAAGGGAAGGAGGGAGGAAGAGAATAGGAGAGCAGAGGAGGAAAGGGGAGGAGAAGGGAGAAGAGGGGAAGGGAAGAGAGTCTGGCTAATATTCTAGCAGATATATGCATCCTGACCCCAAAGAGGAGCCATCAGAGCTCATGATGGGTGAATGGTCATGTCATGGTTTGAATGAGAAATGTCCCCCCATAGGCTCATGTGTTTGAACACTTGGCCCCCAGCTGGTGGTGCTGTTTTAGAAGGTTGTGGAACCTTTAGGACATTGTCTTAGTTGGCTGGGACACTGATTTAGGCCAATGAGATGGGGCTTCAAGCTGGAACTCTGCTTTCTGATGGGCCAAGATGAGAGTAAGTGGCATTCGCCACGGGTGGAGTACTTCAATTCTCAGGCACCATGATTTCCCAGGTAGTTAAGAGGTCCATCAGACACAGAAACACCGTCTCTCTCTCTCAGCTCTACAGCAGTTCTGTCTGAAAGCCCAGGCATCAATGCCCTGCTCTGGAAAAGCAGGGCTGTTCAGTGGTTACACCCACAGGCAATGATTCTCTCTCTGTGAGTTAAGAGTTCTGTTGTCAACTTGACCTGTTAGTAATGTTGGGTGGGTCTCTGAGGTTGTGTACAGGAAGGCAGCTTCTTAGTAGTAGGCAGAATATAAGGAGGCTCAGGGGAGCTGAAAATAGACATTCTTTCCTGGGAGGGCAGTGTAGAAAGGAAATTCCAGAGACTCAGGGAGCAAACAAGTCTGGGAAAATATTACAAGACCCCACCCTAAGGCTATAAAAAGGGGAAGGTTGGTGTATGTATGGTGTTGGTGATGGGCTTCTCTCTCTGCTTGGACCTGTGAAAAGGGGCCAGGCTCTTTCACCATTATGGAACTTTTCCTGGATCTGTAGTTTCAATAAATCCTTTCCTCCCATAACTGGGCCTGGTTTTGAGGTTCATTCCAATGGCATGTGGCTGGCTACGATACTCACGGTCCAACCTCAAACCCCAGATGTGCTGCCTTCCAGGATCATGGGCAAGTGACTTGGTGCTGGTGCTTTGCTTACTCACCTACAAGGCAGGGTTAGCTAAAGGCCTCTTTATTGGGTATCTGCAGAATTCAGCGAGAATTTGTATATGGCAGTTACAATGAAGACTTGGGCACCCTGGGGTAGAACCAGTAGGGTCTGGGTTTCTCACTTGGGGTAAAGCACACACTGAGCTCCCAACTGGGGCCCTGAACAAGTGTCCTTGGCCTGCAGTCTGTGACCTGACAGCCTCTTCCTCCTTCATCAGCCTCTGGACACCAGCTCCTATCACTAAAAGGTTAGATGTTATTTTACCAGTGGTGTGGGGTAAAAAATGTGGAGGTGTCTCTCATACCCAAATCTCTCTTTCTCCATCGATTGGAGAGCCATAGGCATCGGATGAGGGGGCAAGAGGAAGGGTCCTTCATGCTCTGCAGCATTCCCTGTTTTTAAAGTGTGGTACTCTGCCCACTGGGGCTTCATCACATGGCCTTTCTGATGAGTAGAGGGAGGGTCTTGAAGAATCCATCTATCACCTCACCACTGAAACACAGCTATCGTCATGAACTAGAGCCAACATGGCCTGTGTGCGGCTAGGCCAGGGCATGCGTCATGGAGGCAGTAATTAGAAGGGGGGAAATATTCTTCGCACCGCTTAGCTTCAGAAAAGCATTTCCATTGAAAATATACATTTGTGTTTGTAAATGGAAAGATTACCTGTAATAGCGGTAACAGACCCATTTCCTAATCAGATGAGCACTGTAGCTAGCGAGCGAGGCATCTGTATAGAGCTGCACACACCATTTCGGTACTGCAGGCTTGCCAATTTGTTTCAGCGGCGAAAAAAGCGTGATTTAGTGTTCGTAGCATCGCCATCTGTTGTCGTTATTACAGAAATTATATATAAACCAGTTAGTAAACACTTTGCCGCATTGTCTGTTGTTTTGATAATCACCCATAATAACATCTAGCATCAATATGGTCTTTAAACCCGATTTGGGAGTTAATGGAATAAGAGGAGGCAGTCTGTATATGCACCGGGGTAATGTCATTAGACATGTTTGTGAAGAACAAATTAAATCAGTTGTAAATTGTGCTCTCAAGTCGGCCAGAAAGCCAGTCTTGTTCAGGAGAAGGGATTTATATTTGAACCTCGTGCAGAAAATGCACTTACGCAGATTAAAATAAAATAGGGACTTCGCCGATGGATGGAAGTGGTAATTGCCAGGGCCTTAATGGCTTCCTGTTGGCTATGTCATGCAGTGGGCACAGCTATTTTAAAAGTTAACCGGCACTCGGGGTCATACTTTCACTGATTCAATCATTAAACCAGGCTAGACATGTCACTAAATGGCTGATTATTCAAATGACGAGCTGCTCCACAGTTGGCCGGTGTCGTCTGTTGAACACGGGGATTTTTCAGGGATGGTTCTCAGAAAATCAAGATGAGTTGGATTCAAGTATGAGTCAATGGTAGCACTGGGCTGGGACCTGGCACATGTGGGACCTCAGGGGGTCCCCACCTGTTTTCTCAGGGAGAGGGAGGAAGAGGTGCAGCTATGGCGAAAAATCTCGGGCTTGGATATCTCCAGGGTTCCAGGAGAAGTCAATTTGGAAATATGTCCAAAGGGAAGTCATCCTTACACAAAGAGGGGACATGGAGGAAAGAAGAGGACAGAAGGTGGCCTGGTCTTGTGCTATTTCCTGGAGACAGGTCTTATCAGCACTCCTGCAGAGCCTTGAAGTAGTAGAGCTTCTGTGAGTGAGGCAGGCCACACCCTTGCAGGGGTCCAACCTGGGCTCAGGACCTCCTCACTTGGCAGGGCTGGAAATCTTCCTCCTGAGCTGATGAGCAGCCATTGGTGGACTGAGGCACTCAGAAGTCAAGGGTGCGCCCATGTGAGGATGCGGGGCTTGGGATGCACAAAGACCATCTCAAGAGTCAGCCTGATGAGCAGGGACACAGTCTATCCAGAAGTTGTGATCTTGACCTTGGGATGAGCTGAGGAGCAGAGCAGAGACTTCTAACCAGCACAACCTCTACCTCTGAACCCAGGCAGATGGGGTTGGTAGTGGTACCCAAGGCTACACAAGAGCTGAGCATCCAAAGGACCTCACCTGGCACCAAGCCACAGTTAGGTAGGACAGCGTCTAGTGCGATGTCTTCAGGAGAGCAGACATGGATGACTCACCATTATGCAGATGGTTTCCAGTGCCATACATTATGAACACACTTTTATGTTATCTTAATGTTCATCTGTAAAAATATAATTAGCCCATCAAGTCCACACTGAAAAATATATTTGGTTTAAAGGAACCTAACTAAAAATAGCAGGCCTGAGGACATAGCTGGTTGGTAGAGAGCCTGCCTGGCATCCACAAAGCCCTGGCTTTGATCCCCAGCACTGCAGAAACTGGGCAGAGTGGCGTGTGCCTGAAATGGCCACACTTGAGAGGTGAAGGTGAGAAGATCAAGAGTACAAGGTCATCCTCAGCCACTTAGCAATTATGAGGCCAGCCTGGGCCCCATGAGACCCTGTCTCAGTCAATCAAGTAACCAAGCAAGAAAGATTAGTTTTAAAAATCCCAATTAGGCACTAGCATCGATGCATAGACATAACCAAAATCCTAAGGAGAGTGACTCCAGCTTAGCTTGTGGATAAGAACACGTTGGTTCAAATTACAGAGTGATGATGCAGGGTCAATCTTAATGCTGCCAAGGTTATGACCTCATGTACCACATGAGGCTAAAGCTCCCTCTTGCTCAGAGCAGGAGTTGAGAACAGTAAATATCCCACCAGGTGCCTGAGCAAAAGGATCTACCCATCTCACGGTTTCCTGGAACACCCACCCAGGACATGTCAGCTCAGAACTTTTGGGATTTTGGAGAAGACTTGTGATGGTTAAGTTTGTCAACTTGATCTAATCCATAGTAATCTTGGGCGGGTCTCTGAGTTTGCCTGCAGGAAGGACTGACAAAATCCTTTTGGGATTTTGGAGAAGGGAGGAGTTCCCTTCTCCAGAGTGAGCCCTTTCCCCAGTGGGTGGGCCTTCCAGAAGGAGACTAATATAAGGAAGCTTAAGGGGAAGGAGATGCTCTTCCTTCCTCCCCGGGCTGCTGGTGCTTGTTTGTAACTTGAACTCACATCCTGCTCTCCTACCCGTCCTGGACATTGGAACCCAGTTTCCTCAGCCTCACATTGTGGACTGTCAGCCACTGCTCCCCAGGGAACCATCAGGCCTTCTGGGATGGATTGGGACTGCTGAGACATCCATCCACATGGACTGAACAGCTACTGGTTTCTTCACCTGTAGGCCTACAGACTGTTATTATTGGACTGTCGTAAGCTACCCCAATAAATTCCCTTTTATTATACTCCATTCTATCAACTCTGTTTCCTCTAGAGAACCCTGACTAATACATATACCCATGAACATGCACACACACACATAAGTACACACATCAGAAGAGTATATCGAAAGGAAATTTGTCTATAAATAAAATTTTCTAGAACACAACCAGTCCAACTCATCTGCATGTGACCCAGGTCTGCCTTCTTCAGAGCTGATGGTGGCCACAGAGACTGAAAAGCCATGAAGCTAGAAACTTCTCTTCCCTGACCCTCACTGAGAAGTTCACTGGCCCCTGAGCTGACCTGCCTGGGACCCTTCTTAAACATAGTGAAGCGGGAAGAGAAGGAAAGGCCTTTGTGGACCAGAGTCAGGGAAAGAGAAATAAGAAGGAAAGAGAAAAATAAGAAAGACCCACAATTGATGAGAAAGCTGGCAGGGGTTGTACAGTTCCCAGTCCTGAGTTTACAAAGAGAAGGAGCGGGGCAAGGAGTCTGTCTTCCTCCAGGGAGAAAATCACCAGCATAGAAATCCTCCCCCAATGACAACCTGGAAGGGGACCCTTTAAGATTGGGGCCCTGTAAAAATATTTCAGGTGCTTGAGTATTTTTTCATAAATTTGTGTAATTATTTTAATTAAAAATATTTAAAATATTAATGGGAGGGATTCCAAGCAGACTTAATTGCAGCAGCTCTGCTCTCCACATGTACCTAAGACTCCGTGGGCCTTTCCATTAGGAACATTGCGGTTTCGCAGGGGTTATAACTCAACCAAACAAATTAGCCATGGGCTGAAGTCTGACAGGCAGGCTTGCAGGGCAGGAATTAATGGTTTAATTGAGCTGAATATTCCAGGCCTATACGTGGAGGGCAGAATATTCCTATTCTGTCATCCAGAGAAGATTGGTTAAAGACACCTGGTTATCGTTGACACGATGAAAACTGCCCGGTCCATCATGACAGTTCAAAAGCACAGATGCTGATGAGGCTTGGCAACCAGAGCTTCTAAGCGCCTTTCTTCGCTCTTACATTTGTACCTAAGTTTTTCCTCAAATGAGCTTCATTAGTCTGGAAAGACGAGGTCTTTGCCTGTCCGTGTGAATGTGTTTAAAATAAGCCTTTTCATTTTGGTAGCTTCCGTATACAACCCTCGGCAATCGCAGACTTACCTTCCCTGGCTGAAATCTGGTCATTAAACCAACTTCACTATTAGGGGAATATGTGGCTGGAAAATGCATTTTATCCCTGAAGAATATGCTATATTAGTGAGAAAATTACTCTAAATGGGAACAAAGCTGACAACCGCTGCTTGCAGACTAATGGCTTAGTGTATATATCGTGCCCAAAAAGCATGTCATCACCCAGCTGTTGAGCAGATCACCAGCATCAGGTTCTGGTTGGCACAAATGAGGCATTAGGGATGTCGGAAAGGTTTTAGGGATTTGGGTGGATTTCTCCTCCCTCTTCTTCGTTTTCTTAAAGGCAAGGGATACAGTATTGGCATCACTCAAATATCCGAGAGAGCTTGGAGCTGCTGGGTATGACATGGCTGCCAGCAGTGAGCCTTGCATCCCATTCGGGCCTCCTGCTTCCTTCCATGTGGGATTATTCAGTAGACATTTAATGCAAAATTACAGCCCATGAAAGACACACTATTTCCTCATCCACTGTAGAGTTGTTCAACTCAACCTATTTAGGGACTGGGAGGATGCCCTGGAACCTTCCCCCTCCCCAACAACATGAGATGTCAGGGCAACGACTCCTTTTACAAGAGAGAAAAATTGTATCATTGTACCACACAGTGAATGAAGTGGCTGGAAGGAGGGGAGAAAGAATAGGACCTAACAAGTCCTCCAGATCAAAGTGTGAACGCCGTAATAAGAGGGAGAAATTACGTTTGTTTCATTTCCAATCTTTGATACTATCTTCTTCACGAGAACAGATTCAAATCCGTGACCATTTTCTGCTCTTATTAAGGGGGAAGTGGCATCAATTTTAATGACATCGAGAAACACGCGTTAATAGGATGCATTTTCCCTCCACCTACAAACAGAGTGGAAGTCATGTCTGTGACTCAGAACATTTCAATAAAAGGCTCCTCGGGCTCTGTCGCCTGGTGCAGGACCTCGAAAGGGCGGGGCAGGGACAATAGCAACCATTAGAACTTTACACATCTTTTTACGAGCTTCCTCGGGTCTCCTAATTCAGATATTATTTTCCATCCATTTTTTATTAGAGTGTAATTCATTTACTGAAATTGCTTTTTTTGAAAGCATGTGGTGACAGGATGGTTCTGATTGGCCAAGAACACAGACTGAGATTGGCAATGCCCATGAACCTCAGGATAGTCCTTTACAGGCGGAAACACCTACACATTGAACTAAAAAGGCGGATAAGTGGGCTGAGACAAAAAACCATGGAACAGAGATCATGGTCTCCAGTGCAGAGCAGGGGGGGCGGTGGCAGCTATCACCCGAGGGGTGAATATGTAGATTCTCAGGCAGAAGCAGCCAGCATGACAAGAATGTCACTTCTGATCACTTCCTTTCCCCATGCAGCTCTGGGAGGCAGAATCCAGCATCTTGCCTGCACCTGCTCTGAAAATACACACTGCTTTCAGGCTCAAGGTCTTTGAAGAGTGGAAGTTCCATGCCTGAGAGGTTTTTAAGCAATAACGAATGACGTCATATTTGTGACGTGGAGATGTAAACTGGACACTGCTCTTGGCACTGCAGAAGCACACGAAAGATCTAGCAGCACCTGGTCCACATCATGTAAGTTGAATGTCCCAGGAGGTCCAAGCCCTAAGGAAGCACCAGAGTCATTTCATTCAAAGTGTCCCTCGCAGATGAGGAATCAGACCCAAAGAAGTGAAGTGACTTGCCTGTTTTGTGGCTGAATTAGGGCGATGACTGCTGTGTTGATATATAGTTTTTCTACTATGCAATCACCAATATGATCATCACTGTGTGCTATGTCATGAACTGAGCTTCAATTTCCACACAGTCTGAAACAATGACACAAAGAACAAATGACCGTACTCTCCATTGACAGGAGAAGAAACTGAGGCTCAGAGAGATTTCCTCAAGGCCACACAATCTGATGACAGAGCCTCTCTTCCTCAAATTCAAACACAGCTCTGTTGGTTTCCAAAGCTAGATGTCCCATCCTTTTAGGTTAGTGAAGAAGTGTGCTTCACACTGAATCTGCACAGGAAACTCCAATTCATCCTTAAAGAACACCGAATTTCTCTGACCTTCTGTGTAGTCTTGCTGACTCCAAGCACAGACAGCCATTTCATTCCAGGGCTCCTTCAGCAAACCAGGGCATGCACCTCTCTCGCTGTGCCCTCATCAAACCACTCCCTTCTGGCAGTGCTGGTCAGCGTTTACCCCCCCCCCCATTGACATTGGCCAAGCAGTCAGAGGTAAGAGTCCCCAGGGTGCCCAGAACTGCTTGTGTCTTCTGGTTCCAGCCAGCCTTGCCAGTACCAAGGATGTGAGATCTTCTACTCACAGCCCTGCTCTTCAGGGACTTCTAGCTTCAGAGATCATGGTCTAATGGTATAAGAACATGGTATAAGCCATTCTGACTCATTCCCTGCCCCCATCACCTATAGTCACTAGATGTAATAGCCTTCCTGTGCCCTCTCATTCCTTCTGGCCTCCAGCCTAGGCTGCTCAGCCCTCTTTCAGTGTGTGTCCATTCCGGAAGGGACAGTGGCAATCAGGCAGTTGGAGGAGAAATAGGGTTGTCCATATGCCATGGTCAGTTTGAACTTGGTTGGGATGATCCCTCCAGCACACATCCCTTAGCTCAGTGACCCTCTAGTTCCGACTCAAGGTGCACGATCAAAGGACTCTTTGTAATACCGTCTGAGCAATGCCCAGAAAGTCCCAGGAACTGAGTGACTGTGTGTTGAGGGGAGGAGAAAAACCTACTATGTTTCCACTAACAAAATCTGACCACCGATAAATGAGACTTAAGGGCACGACTTTGGTCTGTTGAATTATGGGAAAGGTTCAATTTCAGAAAAACACTCTCTCCATGGGTCCCAAGTAATGATAAACCATCTCCTGAAAATCCCATCAGATTTAGAGTAAATATGGAAATGCCTGCTTTCATCAGTGATGGAGAAATTGAAGAGTCCTAAGAATATTAATTCTAATATCAGTGCCTCACCAATTTGGTCAAGTATTGAAATACAATAAAGATTTTTACACTAAATCTTCAATGCCACAACTGACTCCCTTATTTTTCAATAATTCAGAACACACTTCAAAATTGATCATCCCTCCCCGACTTCACTCTTATTGCTGATTCTGGAACATTCTGCGGGGGACATTTTTAACTCTTCTTTATCAAATGCCTACATGCACCAGCCTCATTTTTATCCATTAAAATGAGCATAGTTTGACTTAGGCATCGAAAGTCTCAAAGGTCAGCCCATTGGCTGAGCCAGAGACCAAGTTGAAGTCAGGTGCCTGTCCGGGTTGACCCAGCCTGACGGTAGTTTAGGTCAGGGGTATTCTAAGTCTTCCTCTCTCACTGTGTCTGCTTAGACTCAACTGGGGTTTGTTGTGTGTCAATGTGTACAATGCTGACATATTCTGGAATATTGATTGTTTTTTATGTTGTGGGGGATTTTTGTTTTGTTTTACTCGCCATTAGCCTGAACATCTCTCTTTGTCTTTCTTCCTTACTTACCTCTTGTTCTCACTTCTCTCTCTCCTCTGTTCTGGGGTCCTAAAGAATTGGGATTCTAAATTCTCTGGCTTTTTTTTTTTTTTTTTGAGAAAGGGTCTAACTGTGTAGTCCAGACTGGTCTCAAACTTCCAATCCTCCTGCCTCCAGGATATTGAGATTAGTATTGCACTTCAAAGCCTGGTTCTCTCTAGTTTTTGAGATTCTAAGTTATAAACCATTGCTAAGATCTTAGCGAGGAACAGGAAGTGCGGGGAGCCAAAGGTGGATCCATAGCCTGCCGGATGCATCCAGGATCTCTTTAACAGATAACAACTAAGACACTTCCAAATTCTTCTCATTAAAATCCCACCAAACGGTATAACAGGAAACAAGGAATCAGACCAACACAGGGAAAACCATGGACCACAGTGTTAACTAGATCTGGGAACTAGAAAAATGGAAAATAAGATCTTAGCCAATCAAGATAGTAAATATCCATAAATAATAGCACCACATGCTGGAGAGGATGTGATAAACTTGCATACTTTCCGAATGGGAAAATTAACTTTATATTTCTTTTAGAAAATAATTTAGACATACATCCAAGGAGCCTTAAAAATGTTCATTCTTTGAATTAAAGATTTCTCTGGAGACCCTAGTCCAAGCAAATAATATGAAATTTAAAAAATGCTTTGTTTATGAAATTGCTTAGTCAAATAATTATTTATAGCAACGGGTACACACAAAACGTGAAATAACCCAAGAGCACAATAATAGAGAAATGGTTAGGTAATCTATGTTACATACACCTAAAAAACATAATAGAATAAAATGCTAGGTAATCCCATGGCAACTATTACTGTAAAAATGTGTGGTTCGATTTTTTTAAAGAGTAAATGTATGTATTACAAACACACATATAAGAAATAAAAGGAATAAAAAGAAATACTTTAAATCTTATTAGTAACTTTCTCAAAGTATTCTGATTTTATTTGAACATTCTACATGTTGTTTCTATAATTAAAAAGAACCCTCTCATATTATATTTACTAAATACTTGTGACAAAATACAAATGGACATGTTATTATATTCACTGAGGACTGACTAGTGTCAACCCATGGAAAGTTCTGAGTACCTGTACACCTGACACAAGACTAAGACTCCTTGACGCTAACTGTCACTGTCCAGTGACAAGGAACAGTGGTTCTGGATATCTGGTTCAAGATGTACACATGATCCTTAGCAGCCCACAAGCTCTTCGGCTACCTTTGACATTTTTCCAGTACTGGAAATTGAACGTTGAACCCAAGAGCTTGTGCGTACTGAGTAGGCAGCACTGAGCTATACCCCAGCCTCCTTATCACATGTTTTGAGGAACTTATTTTTCAGCACCCTGTGTAAGGGTTCTGGGCAGTTGGGCAACCAAGTATGTTATCCACATGCAAAGCAGCTTAGTAATGGAAGGCAGAGAGAAGTGATCTAAATGGAACCATCCTGTGCAAATATGTTCATGTTAACAACACTGGACAGCCAGCCTGGCCAGAAAATGTTCCTGAAACCTGCACACTGTTTTACATCTTCTATTAAGGGGTAGATTGGGTTAATCAACTGCTATTCTCTCTTAGAACTGGAGCCCAGCTGGAACCAGATATGGGAAGCAAAATACTGGTTTTTGCATCGTTATCACGGTATAATTTACATAAACATACATACCCTTAAGTCTGCCACTGAAGAATTTTAATAAATATGCTCACTCATAGCACCATTGTCAGGGTATGGGCATTTTCATGCAATGTCCATAGGCTTTCAGAAAGTAGATTTTTAATATATATATTTCATATTTGTCCTTAAATATTTAGTATTTGTACCATTATAACAG
>PVHP010047352.1:0-12992 GCA_004024765.1 Zapus hudsonius
GAATTGTCACTTGCATTTCATTGAGTGAGCAGTTCTGACTTGGATGAGGGGCATAATTAAACATCCTTTTTCGGGGTGGGGGAGAAGCTGCAGGGGTGGCCCTCAGAAGTCAGGAAAGCAAGAAGAGACCTAATTCCAACCTGCTCAGAGCAGAGCTGGCGGAGTAGAGAGAGGGAGGCGGGTGGGCAAGAGGGGCTCGGCACACTGCTGAAATGAATAGCAAAAGCGCCCAGCAGAGCCCCATGATCGCTCCTGGGCTCAGGGAAGGATTGGGGCGGCTGATGTCCACGTCCTCACACCTGCCCCCTGGCCCAACTTTTCAAGAAAGGCTGCCCACTTGTAACTCTGGAACTTCCAAGGAAAGGATGTCGCTTCATGATGGGGGGAAACCAGAGGACATGGGCTCACCCACGGGGCATCCTGAGAAGGGGTATCTGAAAGTAGAGAGAGCCAGGGAGGGATCGGTACACATCGACCTCCCAAAGGACAGAGTGACTTCAGAGAACACCTGGTTACACACATTCAGAACTCAGCACAAGGTCTGAACACATGACACACCTCCCTGGAATTACAGGGCTCCTAATGATGTGAATCTCATTATCACAAAGAACTTGACACCCATTCATTCTTTGTTCCCCTAGATGCCCTCAATCATGACTGTCCTAGTGATACCAAGGGACAGGGAGAGATCAAACCGAGCACATGCCTCTGAAAATTATACAGCCCTGTCTCTGTGCCAGACAGTACCACTTGGCATATTTTTAATAAAATATTAACCAGCCTAGCCTTTCAAAACCAACACTTGGAAGGATCTCCAAGTGGTTTACACTTCTCCCCTCTGAATTTCAGACAATAAAACTGGCAACCTACTCACAGCTGCATGGGGGAAGCAGGCCGGCCAGCTGCGGCTTTGGGTCCTGCTCTAAAAGGCTGACATTCTGGAATCATCCATAGGCTCTCTGTGGTCTTGCGAAGCCAGAGGATGCTAACAGCTATGAATTCCATCCAAGGCCATCACTGCATTCACTTAATTTTTAGGATTAAGGTTATAGTCTTATGAGAGATGGAAGGGAAAAGTCGTGCTTTTAATAAATCCGTGTATAGTGCCTGCATCTTGGGTGGATTCTTTAGGGAATGTTGGGTAGAACAGTAGGTCTGCTCAGGGGTTAGGAAACACAAACACCGTTAAATGAGTAAACTCGAGTTCAAGTGTTTAAAATGAAAATTTTTTAAAATCTAGAGGGGTTCCATTTCAAATGTCTATATCCAACTTCATTTTAAAGATTAAGTGGGTAAACCCCAGATATGAAGCACGGTGAATATGCAATTATATAGCTGAATAAATATTATTCATGCACTTGACAAGGTATATATGCATATGAGTGGCTGTTGTGTATTAAGTGTACATTACAGCCTGTGTTCTCTGCTCAGTGGTTTTTTTCCCTGCTTGATATTTTGAGTATATATTATTCTATCTCACTCTGAGGAATCCTGTGGAGGGCCTGACTGAGGCCTTCATGCCCCACAGTGAATACCATAACCCTACTGAGGAGAGGGGACAAAAGAGTGTAACCTGAACTGCAGAGATGGCTCAGCAGTTAAGGCACTTGCCTGCAAAGCCTAACGACCCAGGTTACATTCTCCGGTACCCACGTAAAGCCACATGCACAAAGTGGCACATGCATCTGGAGTTCTACTGCACCAGCTAGAGACCCTGGCATGTCCGTTCTCTCTGTCTCTTCTATCTCTGTCTACTTGGAAATAAATAAAAGAGTATACGCTGTTATAATATATATAATTAAATTAAATTTTTATATGGAAAAGACAGTCTAGGGCCTTATCTTGTTGATGAGAAACTGAGGCTGCCAGACGTAAAAAATAACTTAGTTTACAGCTACGTAAGGGTGGCTTGAGACACTGCGTGCCAAACTGACAGCCATCTCTTTGGAAGAGCAATTGAAGTCAATGTTTTTCCCCACTATGCAAGCAAGCAAGAGGCGCTTGAGCTGAGTGTGGTGACCAAGCCTAGAATCCAGCCCTGGACAACTTGCTCAGGAGGATGGCCTTACATTTCAGAATGTCTGCCTGGGCTCCATGGGAAATATCAAGCCAGCCTGTATTCATGTTCACTTAGTCATGAAATGACTCTCGTGGTACGTCGTCTACGTATTCTTCTATCAAAAAGCAATTAAGATTTGATGTTGGTCATCGAAGATCTCACAGCCCTCACCATGGAGGGGCGACGTCATTTAGTATTTCAGTGCAGGTTCTGAGAGACAATACTAGCCCTGGATTGCAGTTTTCGTGACCTTGGAGGGGACAGAGCCCTGTGTGTAGAAACTACTGGAACCCCAATAAATGTCGACTGAAATACCAACCGCAGTAACTGGGGACCCATCAATTAACATCTGTTTTTCAGCAGACATATCTTTTTCCACCAGCCAGGCAAAGAATGGCAGGGAAGGCCACCGGAACCCCCCTCCAAAAAAAAAAAATCTGGTGCCTTGTACATGGGATGGTGGGGCCCCTGAACTGGAGGGCAGCCAGAGGAGAAAAGAAAATGAAATGTTTTGATTGTCTTTAGCACCAGTAGGTTTTATGGTGATCCATGGTCAGATATATGTACGTCTGGTGCTGACACACGACCTTGGTTTCCTTTGTTCAGAGGAAAACATGTTAATCATCAAGGTCTTTTCCTACCTGAATGTCCGGTGGAAAAGGCGAGACAGACAAAACACAGAGGGAACGGGGCTGCTTTCCCCATCCAACACTCTCCCGAGGCTCATCAACCCATCATTAGCACAGAGCAGCTGCAGAAGGCCTCCTCTCATGTCCAGGGAGCTCAACCGTCTCTACTGGTTACCCAGCCACGAGACTTCCCCCAACCAATCACCATCCAGTGCTTGCTTCTGCCTGCCCACCTGTGCACGCAGCAGAGAGTCTCAGATTTCAATGGGCCGAAGTAGACGGAGGTTGAGAAATAAAATCATTGAGAAAAGTAATTTAGGGGCTTGGGGAGATGGCTCAGCAGTTAAAGGCACTTGTTTGTAAAGCCTGATGGCTGGAGGTTCGATTCCCCAGTATCCCCAGTATCCACTTAAAGATATATATATATATATATATATATATATATATATATATATATATATATATAGTAGCTCATGCGTCTGGAGTTCATTTACTATGGTAGGAGGCCCTGGAGCACCAACAGACTCTCCCTTACCTTGCAAATATATAAATAAAAATAGTTTTA
This sequence comes from Zapus hudsonius, assembly GCA_004024765.1. Classification (NCBI taxonomy): domain Eukaryota; kingdom Metazoa; phylum Chordata; class Mammalia; order Rodentia; family Dipodidae; genus Zapus; species Zapus hudsonius. Next base: position 3,254 of record PVHP010047352.1, read on the forward strand.
AAGTATTTTATTTATTTATCTATTTATCTATTTATTTGTTATTTATTTGTAAGCAGAGAGAGAGAGAGAGTATGGGTGTGCCAGGGCCTCCAGCCACTGCAAATGAACTCCAGATGCATGTGACACCCTGTGTATCTGGCTTTCATGGACACTGGAGAATTGAACCCTGGTCCTTAGGCTCCAGAGGCAAGTGCCTTAACTGCTGAGCCATCTCTCCAACCCTTAAAGTAGTTTTAAAATCTTATTTTTAAAACAACATATATAAAACAAGACAGGACTCAGCCAGATCTTTGTGCAAGTTGGTGGGGGAAGGGGAAACAAGCTGAACGGAAGCGTAATTAGCTCCCATCTCTGATACGCAAGAAGGAATGTTTATCAGGTGATTTCCAAAATACCCTCAGATCACCCTGACTCACCAGGCCAAGATGGCGTGAACCATCACCTCTCTCCTTCACGCTTTCCAAATCTTGTCCCCAGAGGACTCAAGGTTTATCTGTCTAGCCACCACTTAAGACATAATTTCTAGGTCCCCATGGTAGAAAAATAGGAAATACCCATCAGTACTGGTCGCCTCCTTGGTCTCCCGAGGACTCTGGAATATTTGCCAGGACGTCCTAGGAATGTTTCTCTTGGAAGCCCAGACAAACCCATTTCTCAGCACCCCAAAGATGAATGAAAGAATCACAAACTGGTATTCCTATAGAGCTAGCTGGTCTCACCAGAGAGAAAAAGATTTAAAAAAAAAAGACAGACAAATTAACAACATGGATCAGGTCACAGGCCTGGAGGAAATATGTTTCCAGTGGGGGTCTTGGAAGAGAGCTGGGGTTTTCTAGTACCACCCAGACATAGGAAGAAAGATGGAAGGGTATTTATCTACCTTGAAGAGCTTAAAAGAAAGTTCCAGAAATCATGTGTGGGGAGAAGTCAGGTGGATTACACAGCACTCGCTCCTTGTTGGCTTTGGTCTTGTGAGACTCGATTCTGTCCACTGTTTCATAAACTGAAACAAAATCTAGATGAAAGTTTTGCTAAGAATAAAAGTGCCACATGATCATCTAAGAATTCTACTTAAGGAAAAACAAGGGGATTCATTAGGGGCCGCCCCCATTTCCCTCATTCTCCATGGGTCCTCAGAGCTTCTTTCCTAGGCAGGCATTGCCAGGTGTGGTGGCACACACCTTTAATCACAGCACTTGGGTGACAGGTAGGAGGATCCCAGTGAGTTCGAGGCCAGCCTGGGACTACAGAGTGAATTCCAGCTCAGCCTGAGCTAGAGGGAGACCCTACCTCAAAAAACAAAAACAAACCCATGGTGGGCGTTCCAATGACATTTACCACAGAGACAGGAAGGTAGAGAGAAACCAGGCTTAACCCTAGTGTGTTGTCCCTGTCAGTGTCCTGTTTATTGACTCTCCTCTCTCCGCCTACGCACCGCATCAGAATCCATGGTGGCTGGATGTACCATGGTTTATCTTTCCGCTTGATGGTTCTAACTTCAATCCCGGCAAAGTAGAAAAGCTACCAACTCCACCATCTAAACCACAAGCCTGCTGGCAGAGCTCAGCCCCTTGTCTAATTGCACCTCACTTGGGAGCTCCAGCAGTAGTGGGTGTGTGGTGATCACAAATCCCTTGGCCACCCCTAAGGTGCACCCAACACCCAGTTCCCAAGTCCCAAACCTTCTGTGTGCTCTGTGAGGGTCAAGACAGCAGCTGAACCCAAGTGACTGATGAAATATTCATGCCAGGGGCGTAGGGCATTCCCAGTACAGGGTAAATGCCCATCTAACACCAGGTCATCAGTACCCCAAACAGGCAAGGACCCCCATCCTAATGAGACGAAATGACAGAGTATTAAAGTCGAAAAGACCAGAAGAAAGGGAGCAAGAGGGACAAGACAGGAAGACGTGATGAACGCAGGCTAAGGCAGGTGGGTGGCCTTCGAGAGACCTGCGGGAGTCAGGGGAGTCACCCGGACCTGGCACAAAGGACCCACTCAACAAACAGCTGTTCCTCAGAAACAATGTTACAATGACAGGTCACAGTCACAAGTCATTTTCTGATCTCATCCCAAGGGTCTAATCTGGATATAGAACAGAACTCGTGGTGGTCTAATTTGGATATAGAACTCACTCAATGAACACGCACAGATGTGTCCTCTACCATTGTGAGTTGAGGACAGCTTAGGTGGGGGTCCCAGAAGCTAGGTCTGAGGCTCTACAACTCCCAAGACCTTAGTGACGGCAGGGAGACTTGAGAGCTCACCACCTAGTGACCCTTCCCAATGGGAGACGCCGCAGATCTTCTTTGGGACAGGCAAAGGGGGGTGACAGTGTTCATATGTGAGAATATGGTGGGAGAGGGTGTGGTGGGAGAAAAAGACACGGAAATAAAAACTGAAACAGTCATAGATCTGTCCCTGAAAATAATGACCTCTTTCAGTTCCACTGAAAATACTTAAATGACAGAAACTGAAAAACTTGGGCTGGAGAGATGGCTCAGCGGTTCAGGAACTTGCCTCCAGTGCCTAAAGCCCCGGGTTCAATTCCCCAGGACATACATAAGCCAGACCCACAAGGTGGTGGTCCTGGTGCTCGCTCGCTCTCTCTCTCTCTATCTCTTTCTCTCTCTCTCTCTCTGTATCTCTGCTTGAAAATGAATTTTTTTTTAAAAAAAAGAAAGAAACTGAAAAAGTTCATTACGTCGTGAACACATATGTTAAAGTCTTCTCACAGTAACTGGTTTCTAGTTCCTGGGCATTTCAGGGTGATCATATCAGCTGATTCTCAATGAAGCACTTACACCACAGTTTTACACCCCAACATGTCCCATGCCTGAGTATCAGTTGGCTTCTGGTTGTGACTTCCTGCACTCAAACCTGTCACACTGTGACGTTCTGTGAAGGAGCTGGGCCTCCACGTTGAGTTTAGGGAGATGCGCACCCTTCCAAGGCAGATGTGCAGAGCTGCCATCGGTTGCTGAAATTGTCGTGACCCATGAACTCCCTCCAATGGCCCTAGGGAAAGTTGTGAAGCCTGCCTTCAGATCCATGATCTCCTAGAGGGTTCACCACACCACCCTCGAGGTGGGCTCCGGGGTCTGTCCCCAGAAACCAGGCTATAGTAGTGTGAGGCTCCAATATCTGTCAACCTGGCTGCATCTTGGTACCCAGATGTTGTTTGGAATATTTCTTAGGATGAGACATATATTGGAAGTCCATGAACTCTGAGTAGAGCAGGTGACTGTCCCCAGTGTGGTCTGGCTTCCTTTCATCAGGTGAACAGGAAGGAACGGCTGACTCCCCCCAAGCAAGGGGGACTTCTCCAGCTCAGAGCCTTGAGATTTCATCTGAGACACTGACCCCCAAGTTCTTAGATTGACTTAGACTCCCTACTCGTCCTCCCCTAAGTCTCCCACAGACCAGCCTCTACCATCACTCTGCGAGCTCACCACCCCTCCCCCCTCACATAAGCCAATTTCTAAAATAAATTTCTTTCTATAGGTAGATGCTTAGTCCTTCCACTATGGACACTGTGGCCTGGGGGCCTTCAGGGTCAGGAAACGGATCCTGTAAAGTCTGACATCAGGGCATAAGTGACATGAGTAATTTACTTCAGATCTCTTCAGATCTAACTTTCTGCATATGAAAAGCAACGTGAGGTTGTAGCTCAGCATTGGGGCTCAGAAGTCCCCTCTAAACCATTAAGAAGTCAGGCACATTCTCTCCAGCTAAATAGCATACAACTCAAAAATATCCTATTGAGATGAGTCCAGAACTAGGGGGCTTGGTGGAGCTCTCCTCTAATCCCAGCACTAGGGGGCCTGGTGGAGCTCTCCTTTAATCCCAGCACTAGGGGGCCTGGTGGAGCCCTCCTTTAATCCCAGCAATAGGGGGCGTGGTGGAGCTCTCCTTTAATCCCAGCACTAGGGGGCCTGGTGGAGCTCCTTTAATCTCAGCACTAGGGGGCGTGGAGGAGGCCCTGCCCTGTCTGTCTAGTAGAGGTTATACTCCTGGCCCCTCCACACTGGGGGGAATCCAGCTTCTATCCGTATCAATCTGCATATTTCATTTCCGTTTCCCTGGTCCAGGGCTCTACCTGCTCACTAGCCAGTCCTAATAACCTCCTGGTTCCCTCTGTGATTAATGAATTAAGTGAATTCTGTAACATCTGTTTGCTTCATAACTACTTATCCAATGAAAGACCTTGTTAATTTTTTTTTGAAAACTATCAGATCATTTAATATATTAAGATTCAAAGCAGTAAGCAAAGGAGCCCAGTCTTGTCTCCAGAAGCACACAGAGCTCTGGATGTAGAGGTCAATTCCAGATGTCCAGACTGTCCCCTGTAGCCATGGTCACTGCCTTTAGCATCTCCACCTACCGTGGTCATCTGCAAAATCCCCCTTCGAGGGTCACCAATTTGCGCTGCAGGAAAACACCACGAAGAAGACGGCTCAGCTGGCCAGCACGGCCTCGAAAGGCCACAGGAAGTGGACCCAGGGTTATGATTTTAAGACAGAATTAACAATCAAACCCACTCTCCCCGCCCCCCTCGCACACCCAAGAGGTGCTTCTGAAAGCTATTCACAGCAACGGTGACCAGTCCTGCCAAGCTGAATGAAGTGTCTTATCCATCCTTCTAACCCACTGCGGAGATGTTACAGACTGACCCTCCATTGATCCCTGACATCATCCCAGAGGACCCTGTTCCCTTGTAATTTATTACAACAGCTAAATTAGATCCACATGACAGTCCTGGGAGCCAACGCTCACTGAGGGTCTCCCCCTGCCCTTCCCCCACCCCAGGTCGGTGAAGACATGGACGCCCATGATTTATTCAATTCTACATATCTTGGCCATCAAATTCCTTTCTTTCATCTCGCGGATCCGCCTAGAGATCGGGAAAGACGGCCCGGTGTGACTCGTCATTCCTCGGGCTCGTAAATTTCACAGGGATGTCGAGTCCGTAAACCTTCACCGGCCTGATCAATTTCTCCCAGCCATGGTCTTCATTCAGCTGCAGGAAGTCCAGACACTTGACATGACTGACATCTCCCGAAGGTCCAAGGATCATTTGCCAAAAGACGTCAGAGCAAATTAGCACCTCCCGTGAGCCAGAGGGCAATTGAAATCGCCATGGCTGACCGTGGTCTTCCTACACGTCGATGCTGGGATGGTGCCCCGGGTCTCTTCCCCTGTCTTGGGTTATCAAGTCTGTAAACAGGGCTGGAGAGATGGCTCAGCGGTTAAGGCACTTGCCTCCAGTGCCTAAGGCCCCGGGGTTCAATTCCCCAGGACCCACATAAGCCAGACCCACAAGGTAATGGCCATGGTGTTCTCTCTCTCTCTCTCTCTCTCTCTCTCTCTCTCTCTCTCTCTCTCTCTCTCTGCTTGAAAATGAATAAATAAAATATTTTTAAAAATCTGTAAACACTGTGGATATTATTTTCTTCCCCTGTGCAGCAGTTTTCTGTGCTGATACTGCCTGGGAGAATGTGTTAATAACAGTTTATCAAATACTGTAACATTTCTAACGTTTAGCTGGGCTGCTTGGTCCCCATATCCTTGGTTTTAGAAACTATGAAGAGGAGGAAAGATGAATTGTTAGAAGAAAAAGAAATGTTTAGCTTAAACCTCTAAATGAAGGTCTTGTGGCCCCGAAGTGAAAAAAAAATGCATAAACCACAGAGAAATATCCAACAAATGTTTAAAGAGCCAGCGGATATGAAAGACACAACACTTCCCAAGAGTTTAGATTTGAACATGGCAAATATCCTATGACAGTCGGCATGTTTATTGGAGGCTTTGGTTAAAGTTTCTGTAAACAGACAAATATATAAATTACCTCGGGTGTGTAACTGAGTTCTGGATCTGTGACGTTCAGTCAATGTCTATAAAAAGGGTTTTAAAAGGGAGATTGAAAATATTGCAGAAGAAAACTAGCTGATCTCTGGAACGTATAAGCAATCGTGACTTTGGATAACGTAAGCTAGAGAGTGAACGTTTTCTGCCCTTGAATGATTTTTCTCTACATATCACATTATAAATCACCAATCTGAATCTTCCTTATTAAGGTGAAATATTTATTTTCTTCACCATATGTAATAAAAGTAGATGTTTCATATGAACTCAAGAGACCCGTTTCACAGATATATAATTTGCTATTTTTTCATGAAAAGGCTATATTGTTATTTTTTAAAAATAAGTACGATATGTACATACATACATGTAAACTCTTTCAAAATAAAGTAGCGCTATTCCTTTAGAAATCCAAGATACAGCAGGTGCAGGACAAGTGGAGCTCTTTCTCCTGCTCAGCTCCACACACTTCCCTCAGCACCTGCTGCTCCACACACTTCCCTCAGCACCTGCTGCTTACTTACCAGGCTGAATTTGCACTTAAAAGCCCGGCCAGTTCCTGGCAGGGTGGAGCTCACCTTCAATCCCAGCCCTCGGGAGGCAGAGGTAGAAGGATCGCTGTGAGTTTGAGACCAGCCTGAGACAATTTAGTGAATTCCAGGTCAGCCTGGGCTAGAGAGAGACCCTACCTCAAAAAAAAAAAAAAATACTGGAAAACTACCTGAGCAGTTCCATCTCTCTATCCAGGGACGGTAAGGTTACCTACGCCCTCCGGTCGCTGTTGAAATGAGTTCCCATCTGAACACAACCTCACACCTGTTACCATGAATAATGACAACGAAATAGTATCAGAAAGCCCTTCTCTTTCAGATCACAGCCAAAGATGCTGGAAGATTTCTCTTCCTTCAGTACATCACACACACACACACACACACACACACACACACACACACACACACACAAGCAAGCCTCAGCCTTCCCCTTGGGGACTTTCTCAAGCATCTAACACCCACCTAACCTATAAGGTCACCGTTCAAGTTCAGCAGAGACCGGATTCTCACGTCTCCTCTGAGGAGTCGGCTGGTTCCCTGGCTCTCAGATCCCTCATCGGGCAATGCCAGGATTCTTTCAGGTCACCCTAGGCTTCTGGAAAACCTCAGGGCTAAAAAAAGACCTGTGTGGTTACGAGGTTATAATATAGACAGTTCAAAAAAATAACAGGACCGCCTATGGACCTGTGTTTGAAACAGGATTCATTAATGAAAGCCTCCGTGTGGATGGATTCCAAATGCTACTTATGCCATGGGAAGAAGACAGACCTAACAGATGGATGCTGGGAAAACCCACTTCTAGAACATTTGAAGAGTCCATGTCATAGTCCTGGGGAACGAGCCAGAGCTTGCCGAAGGTCGGGGACTGAAGGAAAGGCTGACCTTTCTGAGGTGACAGAGGTGTCCATCACCACAGAACAACGTAAGAGCACCAAAACTTTATGGCCATTCGCAGGGAGCTCACATGACCTTACCAAGTTCTTTGTTTTGGAATTTACGGACTTAACTGGGCCTGGCACCGAAGTTCTGACTTTTTGTGTCCAGTCATCGTTCATCCCGTGCCGACAGTGATGAGGACTTCACGAGACAACATCTCCCGAGATGGTGAGATGTATGAAGCGATCCTCATTTTAAAGATGGGGAAATGGAGTCATATGCCATACAATGAACCCTTTCTCGGTGCAGACCTGAAATGTCCACCGAAGACCATGGGCTAAAGCCTTGAGTACCAGCTCTCGGCCTTTCTAGGAGGTGTGACCATTTTAGAAATGGGGGTACGGTTGGGGGAAGTGGGCCAAGAGGCACATGTCATTAAAGAGAATATTTGGGCCCCAGCCCTTTCCTTCGTCTTCCCCTGCCTCTCTCTCTCACCCTCTCCATCCCCTCCCCCGCCCTTCCTCTAACACTTTTCCCTTCCCCTCCCCCACCTCCTCTCTCTCTTTCCTTCTTCTCTCCTCTCTTCTCTCTATCACTCTTTCCTTCCTAGCTTTCATGAAGTTAGCAGCCTTCTCTGTCACACACTGTCACACCCACCCTAACCTGCCTCATCACAGGCCCATGAAACCTCTGAAACCGTTAGCCGAAATAAGTCTTTCTTCTTTGTGTAAGTATGTCTGCATTTGAGTGGGTGAGCCATGGTGCTTGCGTGGGGGTCAAAGGGCAAGTCCATGTGTCTGTCCTTGCCTTCCATCTGGCTTGATGCAGCCATTGTCTCGTGTTGGCTGCCTGAGAGCTTCCTTCTTGCCATAGGCAAGCAGGTATTCCAGACGCTTGCCTACAGCGTTCATCTTTAGGTAGACTCCAGGGATCAAAGCTCAGGTGCTCACACTTGCACGCGAAAGCATTCTATCCTGAACCATCTCCCCAGCTCCGTCCTCCTTCCTGAAACAGTAACAGAAAACCCACCAACCCCGGGTGGAGTTAAAAAGTCTGTGAGTGTGGGGCTGAAGAGATGGCTCAGTGGTTAAAGGCATGTGCTTGCAAAGCCTGATGACCCAGGTTCGATTCCCCAGGACCCACGTCAAGCCAGATGCACAAAGTGACGTGTGCACCTGGAGTTGGTCTGCAGCAGCTCGAGACCCTCATGTGCTCATTCTTTTTCTCTTTCTCTCTCTCAAATAAATAAATAAAAATGTTCTTTGCAAAGTCTGTGAGTCCCAGACTGTGAACTAAATAAACCAATCATACTGATGCATGTGTGTGTGCTAGGACACATCATAATCAATTATTATTCTGGACATACAGTCATTACTCTGGACATACACATTATAGTCAATTTTTTTTCCAATTCTCAAAACAACGTGAACATCTTTCTATGTCATGAAATATCTGTGATGTCGTTTATGGTGACCGAATTTTCATGCATGACTGCGCCAACCCTCACGTGGATATCTTTACAAACCAGAGAAGAAAAACAAATTCATAAACATGCCTGGAGCTCTCCAATGCCTGCATCTCTAATTTGTGCTCATAGAGAATTCCTAGCCCAGGAACCGTGGTATTTGAGAACCGCTAACCTTTTCTTTTCTGCCCTCCGACAACACGACATTTCAAACCTGCCACCGGCCAGTCCCACAGACCATTCCCCTGGCGACACCAAGAAAATGTGGGCAACGTGGACAGGTCTCTGTCTCTGTGCCTACCGTCTCCCCTGGCCACCCTGGACTCTGCCTGCAGCTGTTCTAAAGTTCATAAAAATTCATCATTTAGGGAGAACTCCGCGTGTGTGTGCCACCCTTCATAAACTTTTATAAGTCACAGTATCGTATGTGGCCTAAAGAATTTTGCTTCATCTGTTACCACTAAAGAAAGAACCATCTCCGCCCGGCCTCAATGGGCGCTATTCATGGGGACACATCCTGTTTGCTTGGCTTTGCTTCCTTCAGACTCCACTCACAAAACAGCTATAGAATACAACAGGAACCAGGGACGACCTCACCCTCGGGAAGGGATGACTTACTTCCCATTGATCAGGGAGGAATGTCGGAATCAACCAGTCAACGGGGTCTGGAAAGAACAGCACCTTGTTTACCTCTATTAACTATTTAGAATACATTTGAAAAAAAATCGTTCACACTTGGCAGGAAGGTGGCTATATGTTAGGATTGCCTACAGGCTATAATAACTTGTGATCTACACCAGAACTTAGCAAACGACAGCCCATGAGCCAATCCGGCTGTTTTTGTAAATAAAGTTTTATAGGAACCCGGCCATTCCTATTTGAATGTAAGCAGAACTTTAGCGATGTTGTTTATTCGTCCCATTCCATGTTAATTTTCCAGCTAGCATTTAGGAAGCGCCTGTAACATGCCAAGTGCTGTCCTAGA
>PVHP010047353.1:0-12938 GCA_004024765.1 Zapus hudsonius
AAAAAAAATAAAATAAAAAATCAGGCTGAGACAAAAGAGAAACTTGTATTGCCTTTGGGCTCCAAGGCTCTGGGATCATAAAGAAATAGAAGGCAGGGATTAAAGAGATGGCTAAGTGGTTGATGCACTTGCCTGCAAAGCCTAAAGACCCAAGTTCAATTCCCTGTACCCAGGTTAAGCCAGATGCACAAAGTGATATATGATTCTGAAGCCTGTTTGCAGATGCTAGAGGCCCTGGAGCACCCATTCTCTCTCTCTCTCTCTCTCGCTCTCTCTCATGCTCTCTTTCTCTCTCGCTCTCTCTCTCTTTCTCTCTTGCTCTCTCACTCTCTCGCTCTCTCTCTCTCCTAGCAAATAAATAAATAAATAAAAATATTTTAAAAGAAAAAAGAAAGGAAAGGCAGAACTGTTACTTGTTTAGGGGACCTGCGCCCCATGGTGACTGGTACATAATGCACTGACCAAGGGTGTTCAAACAGAACCCAGGCTCTCACGCCTAAGCCTCAACTCCCCTCCCTCCTGCTTCAAGAGGGACAGCAAGGTGAAGGGGAGGCGAACGTAGGATTATGGGTAGGAAGATGCATCTTGGACTGGGGAAGTAGCTCAGTGGTTGAGTGCTAGCCTAGCATGTGTAAGGTCCTAGGTTCAATCCCCAACACTGCCCGAAACAGAAGGCATGTCCTATGCAGATGATCTTGGGTGAGGTACCTGCATTTCTTGATTTTATGATGAGCTGATTGAGGCTACAGAGTGCTATCAACCACAGAGGGCTGACAAGAAGGTCACATGAGGTCCTGGACACGGACACCCAAGTGTACTTGGATGCCATTCAGCTCAGTTTTTTTTTTTTTCTTTTTTGTATTTTTTTTTAGATTGGTGTTTGGAAAGAAACCAACCAAAATGCTCTCGCTGGTTTCTTTGAGAGCAAAAGCCAGGAATTCATTCTGTTTCTTTATGTTTGTTTGTACAGATCTGGTTTTTCTGCAATCAGCAGCACATCTTATTTTTATTATGGAAAAAAATAAATGGAAAACCATCAATCATTTGGACTCATAGTGACAATGCCCACAGTGTCCTCATAGCCATAGGCAGACATGTGGGCAGAGCCACGCACAGGGAGAGCATCCTGTACTGCAGAATGACTCCTGTTCTGAAAAGATGTTCTATATGTCATTTTGAAATTCTGAAAAAAAAATAGTTACAGCTTCCCGTTAATGCTTCAAATGGATTTATACACCAAGCCAAGTTGTCTTTACTACACAAAACACTCCTTTAGTGCCTCCCAAGTGAGGGGAAAAAGACCATTTATAACACTTGTATTTTATACTCCTTTGCTGAACAGTAGAAGCTAATACAAGTTCCAGTTTTGAAACTATGAGACTACAGCGTTTGTATGGATTTTCCCCATTGTTGTCTAGTAATTAATGTCAGAATTAATAGCACAACTTAAGCCCTTTACATTTCCAATGCATTCATTTGCCTCTTGGACAAAAGCTGGTCACTTTTAATACTCCTGGGATGGGGAGCAGAGGACATCAGAATTCATCATCATTTACTTTGCAAGAAATGAGCCGAGGGGCGCAGGGAGGATGGCTCAGCGGGTAAGGGTGCTTGCTGTGCAAGCAGGAGGACCTGAGTTCGATCCCCAACAACCACACAAGAACCAGGGCATGGCCTTTCATACCTGTGACCCCAAAACTGAGTGTGGCCGACAGGAGGATTGCTGGGGCTCGCTGCCAGCCAATCTAGCCAAAAAATCGTGAGCCGAAGGCTCAGTGAGGTACTGCCACATAAATAATGGAAGAGAAATCCGAGGTGCTATAGACCTCAGCTACATGTGTGCATGGGCTGCACACGTGTGTGTAACACACACACTTCACACCACTCACCCACATAAAAAATAAATAAAATGGAGAGCAAAATGAAACTAATCCTTGAACTTCATCCCCCAGGAACAATTTTCAGACATCAAGAGCAATTATTAAATGGAATAACAAGAAGTCAGCTTGCATCTATGGTAACCTCTAGCTCACCCATGATGCATCCTTGCTGCATCCTGGCTCTGAGGCCTCATGTCCTCACTGCATCCTGTGGAATCCTTCTGCATCTCTGACCCGCAGCTGCTTCAGCAGATCTTAACGACTCTGATTTTCTTCCTCTTCTCTGGCCAGATCTTGCCTTCTCCTCTTGAATAGCTCCCAAACATCAGCTCCAGGCCATCTTCCCTCTCCCCTTACTACTCCCCAGAGAACTCAGGCCTTTGAAGCATATGTATCCCAAGTCAATGGTTTCCCATCTGGCCCTTTTACCCCAGCACACGCTGTTGTTCTAGAACGTTTCCTGGATGTATTAATTTCAGTGTCTTCTCGCCATCACCACGTCAACTTCAACGTGTCTAACTCTCAAAGGTCTTTCATCTCCATCGTTCTGCCATACCTGCCTTCCCAGTGTCAGCACCATCCACCCCTCCCTCTTCAGCCATATGGGAGGGTGATCTCTACACACTCCTTTTATTATCCGGAGTCAGTAACTCTAGGAGGGGGTTTTGTTTTTGTTCTTTGGCTTTATAAAAAGCCTCTACTTCTTGACTGAATGTCATCAGTACACTAATGTTTTAAAATCCACGCTAATGATGAATGAATTGGTTTAAACGGATTTCAGTTTCTGTGAAACTGATGTTGATATGTCAGCCCGGCACAACACAGTGTGATTTGCTCTAAGGCCCTGTATGTTCTCCCTTTAATCTTTTTATTTGCCTGCATGTGTGTGTTATGCATGTGTGCGTGGATGGTAGGTGTGTATTGGTGCATACGCGCATTGTGAGGCTGCGTGTACACATGTGTGCAAGTGCATTGTTGAGGAGTGTGCATGTATGTGTGCAGAGGCCAGGGGTAGAAACCAGTTGTCTTCCTCAACCATATCTACCTCTAAATCTGGAGTTTACCAATTTGGCTAGCATAGTTGGTCAGTATGTCCCGGGACTTTCCTGGTCTCCATCTCCCCAGCTCTGGGATAACAGGCACACACCACTATGCACGGCTTTTACATGAGTCCGGGAGGTCTCAAACACTGTATCACGCAGCCCCTCCCCTCCAATCTTAAGGGAGAGGGCTATTTGACAAGAACAAAGACACATAGCAGGGTCTTCCTGGGTTCTAGGAACAGAGTATTAGTTGTGGCTAAAATGGACAATCCATGGGCACAGGACAGGAGACAGATAAAGTCCAGGTCACAGCCAGCCTTCCAGGCCAGATTTTAAGTGAGGAGAGACTTATAGGGGAAACGTTCTTGCCCAAGAAAAAGGTTATGTAAAGCTTGGTGAAGAATGGCCACCAACCACGCTTGGGTGAAAATGCAGGGCTGAGCCCAGATTATGTCATCAATACATGCTTACTGATGACAATGGGACATCAGTGGAGCCGTGGCTGTGCTAATCACTTGGAATAAAATTAAAACTCCTCTGAGTGCTACCAGTTCCAGAAGCTCATCTCCTGTCAGGGCCATCATGCTCATTCTGCTGCCCCCACCCTGACCACCCTATGACCCCTAAGAGGCCCCACCATGTCTTCCCTTGTGGTCTCTGGATTTGTGGTTCCCTTTGCAGAGAACACTCTACTCTCTAACCTTCATGGGGACCCCTGAACCTTATGCACATCTCAGCCCTCAGATGGGCCCCTCTGCTTCTCTCCTTTCCTCTAGGCCCAAGTTATCACCCTTGATCCTGTTGGCTCCTGCATTCACTTATGGTGCAAACTTATTTTATTTACTTATTCCCTTCTGTCAGTCTCTACCACCCCACCGTCAATCCAAACTGACAATTCCAAGGGGTAGAAGCCTATTGGCCAAAGTTCGTGCTGTATCCCTAGGGATAGGCAAGTATTTGTTCAGTGAAATGCTATTGAACACGTTAAAACTTTCCACGGCCTGTTGTTCGTGGACATGGTGTGAGTGGGCGCCCAGGGCCTGTTGCTCATCTCCAGAGTTCTGGCAGCTCATCCAGCGATGTCTGCTCCCTGGCAGGCTGATGCCCACAGCCCAATCCACATGAGCCTTATTTATGAGCTAGAATTCCAATTTGCTTATTTTTAATGAGAAGGAGCTGCCGTGTCAAGCGGAGTCCTCGTCTCAAACATTTGGTTCATTATCTGCCCAGCAGGAACGCTTCCTTGAGCAGCCAAGTTCCGATCAGAGCAGGCAGCTGAGGGGCCAGAACAGAAATCATCACTCAGCCGTCTTTCTTCTCTACATGAGAGGGTCCACCTGCCCTTCGAGCCAGGGAGCGCTAAGCCCTGGTGAGCACAGCAAAAGGCAGAGAAACATGCCTGGTTATGGGAATGCACAGTTCCATTTCTTTTTAGACTCTGTGAGTTCTGGAAAGCTCTCCCATGATGTAGTTGAGTCTTCTGGCACCATTGAGAATACTTTGTTTTCCTTATGAGAAAAATACACTCAGAGTTTTAGCACAGTAATTGTTTTAGGCCTGAAATGCACGTGTTATGGAGACAATGGGGGGGGGGTGTCCCTTCCTCTCTTTCCACCTATTGGAACACTTGCAGCTTGCTGACAATGGAGTCCAGTAGGACTTGAACACAGTGGGGGACTGGGTTAGGGAGCACCTGCCCAGGTCTGGGTGATCAAAGGTAAAGAACGAGTAGCAGTCTGGAAGTAGGTAATAACTTTTACTTTCAAGCTGTTGATTTTGACCATTAAATTTAGGGAATTTAGGGAACTCAAATAAATGCCAATTTATATATAGTCAAATGGATAACTCACACTATTACATTGTGAAATATAGTCCTAAATTCAGAGATGTTATTCTAGTCAACTTGGAAAATATCTGTTAGGTGTATGGCTTGATCTGAAGCATTGTGTGTGTGTGTGTGTGTGTGTGTGTGTGTGTGTGTGTGTGCACGGGTGTACATGTGCCACAGAGTATGTAGTGGTCAGAGGACAACTTTCAGGTGTCAGTCCTGGCTTTCGACCTCAGTGGAGGCAGGATGTCTAGCTCTTTACTGCTCCACTTGCTAGGCTGACTGGTCTGAGAATTTTTGGAAAATTCCACTGTCTCTACCTCCCATCTCCCACTGGGATTACAGGTGCTCTCTATAGCTTCCGGTTTTTATGCAGGGGGGGGGGACCTGGGTATCTGAACTCAAGTGCTCCCCTTTTCAAGGTAAGCACTTTATCCTCTGTGCCATCTCCTTCGACCCCTAAGAGCATATTTACTAGTTTTGATTTGAATTCATATGTTCTCAGTTTTTCAAAGGAAAAATATACAGTATGCATAAATATCTCTGAGTCATGCTTTGTCTTAAATAAATAAGATGGAATAAACTGTTAACTGTTCAGTTAGGAATCTTTTAAACAGTTTCCTCTCAACAATACCCAACCTCATTCTGATCCCACAGAATAAAGGAACAAGTGATCAGAGCAAGACTATTAAGCCCCTCTGCTTGCTTGAAAAGCCACACTAACTATGCAGGATTGCTCTGAATGGATTTCCTGATCTCTGTGACATTAGCCCTGGGATGCCAGCCTGGCACCATACATTGTGATTGGCTAGCTGGTAATGCCTCAAACACACTCATTATATTTTTTCTTCTCATTTCATAGTTTACCAATTATTTTGATTCCTATTTTTGGTCTGTGTGTGTAGTATGTAATGTGTGTATGTGTGTAGTCTATGGTGTGTGTGTGTGTGTGTGTGTGTGTGTGTGTGTGTGCGCGCGTGCTGTATGCACATGTATGTATAGAGATGCAAGCACCCCATGCCTGTGGATGTGGAGGCCAGAGAAGAACATAGGTTGTCTTCCTCTGTCACACATCTGTGTATTTCCTTGAGACGGAGTCTCTCTCTGAATGCAGAGCTGTGGTTTTGTGAGCCCCAGTGATCCTCCGGTCTCTGTGGCTCCACACAGAACAGGGATCACAGATGTGCATGGCCATGTTCAACTGTTAACATAGGTACTGAGGAATCAAACTCAGCTAGTTGCAGCAATCACCCTTCCCTGTTGAACCATCTCCCCAGTCCTATTTTGATTCTTCCTTGTGTGTTCATGTGAGGTATGTGTATGTGTGGTGTGTGCACATGTATGTGCCCCTGAGACACCCCATACACTTGCCTGTGGTGACTGGAGAGGAAAGTCAGGTTTTTTGCCCCATTGATCCTCCACCTATTCTTATTTGAGCTGGAGTCTCTTACTGATCCAGGAGCTTACTGTGCTGTCACAGGCTCTGACAATTCTTGGGTCTCTGCTCCGCTACGGGAAAGGGGTTTGAGCCACACGCAGCAGTTTATGTGGGTTTGGGGAATTAAATTCGAGCAATTTCTCAGGCCTCTGCAGGTCCTTAGGCTTGCATGAAAGTGTCTTAGCTATTGAGTCATCTCACCAGCCCTTATTTTGGTTTTGTAATTTGAGAATTATCAATTATACAAAACTTTATGTGTGGAGCATATTCAATAGGTCTATTTCCAAAATAAACCAATGACTAGGTAAGCTGAATTCTCACCTAGGAGTGGAGTCTGAGTTCATACATCCAAGATGGCTCTGAGAAGTGGAGAGCTGATGTTGTAGGGTAACAGTAAGCAGAATTTCAAGCAACCCCAAGTCCGGGACAGCCTCAAGCTTTTTCCTTTTCACCTAAGATGGGCATTTCTGGTGTCTGCAGTGGGATACCCATGGTTAAAAGAAGTCCTTGGGGGAATGAGATGACTTGCAGAAAGAAAGCTTTGTCTCAGCATCTAATCAATGATAATGTCTGTTAGAAGTTAGCATTGCGAGAAGAAAGGACAGCAAGAAATCTTCTGAGCCTCACCCCTTCCTTGTGTTCCTTCTTATACCAGATTCTGCCTGCAGGAAGCAGAGATTTTGGTAGAGGAGATGGAGAGTGAGCACACTGAGCAGAGCAGACAGACCGACCAACTGCAGCTGAGATGTTTAGGAAACCTTCACCAAAGGCTCTGAGTGGCCAGAGTTGAAAGGTCAAGGGCGGAAGAGCATGAGCAAGTCTTCTTAGGTGGAGAGATGTCCAGGGACATAGTGTCCTTATTGCTCCCTCATGTCACCTCTCTGCCTACATACCATGAAAGAAATGGCACAAAGGGGAAATGTGAGGAGATGGATGTACACAGACTGGAAGAAAGCAGTAAGCTGAGACCAGTCAGAAAGGCAAATGAGTGCTCTGATCTGCATTCATACTGTGTTCTAAAAGAGCCTTCCTTGTATCAGACAGCTGGACTGAGTTCTTCTGTCTCTGGGCCACATGGATTCCAAAATTACTCAGTCTTCATCCCAGAGGAATTCCCTACGACAGTCACTGTGGAAGAGAGTGAACGATGAACTTGGACCCAGTGAGGTCTCCTAATTTAGAAAATAAAAACACATGGTCTCTAGATAAATCTGAATTTCAGATAATGAATCACTGCTTGTATAAGTACACCCTATGTAATACTGGAGACATCCTTACACTAATGAACATATTTGGGGCTTCTCCTTTAGTCCAGATGAAACTGGGGCTCCTCTGATTTGTCTGTCCACCCCAGATCCAGGCTTCCTTGAATAGTTCATAGTTCCACCAAGCCAAAAAGCTTCAAGGATTTCTTAGGAAAATGTTCTAGCTTGCATGAGCATGCCTTAAACTAATCATTCTACATCAATACATGGTGCAAATAATCTTATTTTCTAGGAAACAGACCCAATAACCTGGTGGTATCTGTGGGGGGCGGGGCATGATATACTCCATGGCAATCAGCTCCTCCTGGTCTCTCCACATCTCTACCCCTCCGCTGGAAGACCAAGTCTACACACACTGAAGTGTTTCATTCAGGGCTCACATGACTCCATCTGTCACCAGAGCACATGTTTGGCACAGATTGAAAGCCAAGAGCAGTCTAACAAATATTTCAAAACTGAATTTATATCTTTCTAACACATGGTTTATATACGGATGTAATACCTAGCAAGCTTTGCAGTTCTCAAATAATATCCTGGCTCCACTACAAATGATGTCTGCAGCAGACCACAATACCAAAATGATTTGCTTTTAAAATATGTTAAAGAAAGCTAAGTTTATGAGGGGGCTGTTGCGAGAGATGCCTGCTTTAGTATGCAACTGTTACAAAGTAAGGGACCAGAATCCAAATATGTCCACTGTAAGCCAAATATTTGCATAATTTCCTTATACTAAGAGGAAGAGCCCCTGGAAAGATCCAACTCTAGGTTGCAATTATCAAGGGTGTCAACCCACATTTCCATAAACTTCAGGAACCCCTCCCACCCTCCACAGCTGAGTCTCCAGGAACACTGAACATCCATCTGTAACCACGCACACACTACTATGTCTGCCTCTTTTATTCAGCAGAAAGCAGTCCATCAAATGGACTTCCCTGAACACAAACACACTCCACTGTGCTGTCTACTCTTCTAAGCAGTTTTCCCTGTCAGAAAAATTTTGAGATGAAAACTGAAAATACCGAAACATAGCTATTTTTTGTCGGGTATCAAAAAGCCACGTATCTTGCAGATGTTTCTTTCCTGGATTTTCTTCCAACTATGTGATAGCGTGTAGACCCGGTTTATTAGACATTAGCCAACGATGTTCTTGTAAATATTTCAATACCCTGCCTGTTCCCAAAAGAAAATGGAAAAACTGAAGCAGCTTAAAGGAAGCAGGGTGCACACACTGGCACGGGCTGCAGACTGGAATCGCACCAACCTTTACAGTGTGCCCTTGAGATCCATTTTCATGAGAAGAGTTGGGTGGAGAGCAAAGAAATGGTCGCATTGATTTTTCTGGGGAAATTATTCGATTTCTATTTTTTCAAGTTGACTCTATCAACGAAAATCAGAGCCACATGGAAAGAAATACTCATCTTTCAAAGCCACCCAACCCCCTCCCAAGGTCAGCCAAGCCTGAGGAAAGCAGGTCCTCTAGAAGGTTCTCCTTGAGGAAGGAAAGTGAGTGGAGAAGAGTTTAGCCCAAGGGACAGAAACAGCCCAGAATGTCCTCACAAGAAGCAAGTGGCATCATCACCACTGTTCTAGAAAGTTCTCGCCCCAGATTCCAATTTTATCCCCTGGAGGATTTGCTTTGGTGTCCTGGATAGGTTGTCCAGGTTGTAAGTAGAATCCTTGTATTGATGTCTCCCATCCACGCCATCACTCTGAGGTGTGCGGAGATGCCACAATCTGTAGGGTATTTGCCTCGTTCCATAGAGGTCACATATGAACACTTCCACCCCTCGCCAGAGTTCACTGCCCGCTTTCCCTGCAGTCAGCACAAACCCAGGCCTTCCTTCACTTGCCTCCATTGCTTTGGATCCAGCATTGCTGTGGTCTCAGACTGGTGGTCCCCAACACCCATCCCTATCCTCCCTCACTCTCCATGAGTACCTCTGCTCATGTGGGTCTCCCCTCTGTCTGCAGAGCTCCCTCCCATTTCCCAGGAGGATTCTGGCCCCATGCTTCTGCCCTCAGAGAAAGGCTCCTTGAGTCATCTGGGACCTTCCTTGAAGGAGCATGAGACCCGTGCTTGTCAGGACCCCTCAGTGGGCCAGACCCACCTAGTCAGCTGTATGGAAGATGCTCTTAGAGACATGGAGACAGCAACCTAAGTCAAGACAGAGAACAAGTTATTTCCTTTTATTCCCTTTCAGATGCTATTGGCAGGACTGAAGGTCAAAGGGGAAGAGAACCAAGTTATTTCCCTTTCAGTTCCCTGACAAGCCTTCTAATTGGGACCAAGTCCATTTGGTCCAACCTGCAGAAGACCTCTCCAGCCATTGGCCACTCACCCTTCCTCACAAAGAAAGCAGGACGCTGGCTCAGGGAATACCAGCATACATGATCGTTTGGCTAACATTTAGTAACACTGTTTGGCTTTCCTCTGATTTATTTTTCTAGAATGTATGTCAAGGGCTCCTAGCCTTCTATTTATAATATGGAAGTATAATTTCCTTTTAAAATAAATTCAAGCAAAAAGGGAAAAATTAAGAAAAAGTATTTAAGACCAGCATAGGTGAAGTACACCTATCTAAAAAGGCAAGAAGGTAGTTGGCAGATAAAGCTGGGGAACTGGGTCCCACGTGGACTTCAGAGCACAGCTGGTCACTGCCGCCATGGGTGTAATTATGTACAGACCTGGATCAACAAGTCAAGTCCCACTCCCGTGGCAAAAGTGCTGCTGGTTCAGCCTGGGGTCCAAGAGCATGCATTCGTAATGAGCTCTCAGTGGATGGTTTCAACGCAGGCCGTTTAGTGGACCAATTCGACCCTGATCTATAAGCCAACAGTCTGTGACCACTGCCCAGAGGTTGCTCTGGCTGGGACTGTCTCTACTTGCTCCCCACTGTGGTCAGAGCCAACCTCTCTCCCTGCCCTGAAGGCCCCATTCCTCTATCCACAGAGCTTTGGAGCAAATTCTGCCAACTGAACATCACCCAAATGCTCAAGGGGAATGACCACTCACTCCCCACCTTCCAGCAGACAGGCCCAACTGTGAGTAGTGGTGACTAGATCATGAACTTGAAGTCATTGCTGGGGCCTCACTAGGTCCTTGTGAAACCTGCCTGCCTTTATTGCATGTCTAGTACATTCCAGACCCTTGCAGTGGATGACCGAAGTTCACGTGGCCAACTCTGAAGGATTTTGCAGTGAGGTGGGAAGACAATAGTGTTGGACACAGATGGCAGGACACCTGGGGACAATGTACCATAGCCCCGGAGCCTGGGGGCTGGGAGGCTTCCCAGAGATGGGGGGGTGGCGGGCACAAGGAGGGGAGGTGTCATGCCATGCAGGGCAGATTGCACACAGACGGCCCATGTAAACATGCCAGACACTGCAGTTACATGAGTTTATCTTTTTTTTTTTTCCATTTTACTTACAGAGTCCTTCCACTTGCTCATGAAAGAGCCAAGTCATATGAGGGCTTCTCCAGCAAACTTTGAAAGAAAGCTTTATATGCTCACCAAATTGCCTTCTGCTTGAGCATATATATATGAATGCTGGTCTTACATTATGTTAGAACCATCTCTCTTTGGAATTGGTGCTGAGTGCTGGGGAGACTCAGCGCTCATTAGTTGAGGAGTTGACCTTTAATGAGGTATCTAGCACACAGTCCAACAGCTCGGGGGTCATAGAGGAAAAGGTAGTAGAATATAACAACCAAAGAATGGGCACACAATCTCCCAGACAGAAAGTAAAGTGGGCATTGTATCCATGACCCCCTCATGGGGCTGCCCTTACCTGAACAAGTCCTGAATAATATTGAGCCCACCAATAGGTTGTCATGGACAACAGAGGAAGGCAAAACAAGATATCAATATGGCGGAAGGATTAGTAAGGGAAAAGTGGGGGTTCAGTGGAGAAGAGTGTGGGGAGGGGGCAGAGTAGAGGAGTAGGGAGTTACATAAATTTTGAATGACACTTTATTTTATAAAATAAAATAAGAAAGAATTTATGATGCCACCAACGTTAACTACTTGTAAACGGGCAAAGCGAATAGGACACATGATGAGCCTTGCCCAACTCTTACACCTTTGGGAGGGTCCATCATAAACCCTCCACGATCCCTGAAAAGAAGGGAAACTCCTTTGCGTAACCAGTCCTCTGCACAGCTACGTGCGCAGGCTTTATTCCCCAGGAATGAGGCTCCTGTCTCAAGCCTACAGGATGCTGTCATAACCCAGCCAACGGAGTCATGCTTAGAGCAAATCCCATGTCCACAAATGGTACAGCAAAAGCCAAGCTAAATTTGAGAAAGAGATATTTTGAGATATTTTATGGTGGGAGCTAGGAAGATGGCTCAATGCATTAGGCTCTTGCTGTGCAAGCCTGAGGACCAGTGTTGGATCCCTAGTGTCCACATAAATACCAGGTGGTGTGGGCACCCCACTTATAATCCTAGCACTTGGGAGGTAGAGACAGGGGGTCCCTAGGACCAGCTGGCCAACTTGACTACAGAATCATCAAGCTCCTGGTCCAGTGAAAGACCCTGCCTCAGAAGATAAAGTGGACAGCAGTCGAGGAAGACACCAAGGCCTAACCCTGGCACAAACAGGCACGTGCACACGCACCCACTCACATGAGCCCACCCAGTGTGAACATTCATATATACACACGCACACACAAGTTTTTTTTAAAATCTTAGTTTTGAAGGTAAGCATCTTTGCATTTATTTACTTAGATTTATTTTTCTGTCCATATTTTATCTGCACCTCCATCAGCTCTGACTCCTTCCCTAGTGTGGTAGTTTTGAATAAATGTCTCCCAAAAGAATTAAGGATTTATTAAAATTATTAATTGTCTCCAGGTTTCTGGCTGGAGGAAGTGCCACTGGCCTAGCCTCCTGGGGACTGACCCTTTCTAATTTGGATGTAAAACAGTAAGGATAGATATGCAAAAGAAGAGCCAAACCCAGACCTGGAGTTCTGCATTTTGTGACTCACAGTATGTTACAGTGTGCTTGCTTGGTGCTGGTGCTGGGCTTCTGTCTCTCTCTGTCTCTCTCTGTCTCTCTCTGTCTCTCTCTGTCTCTCTCTGTCTCTCTCTGTCTCTCTCTGTCTGTCTCTCTCTGTCTGTCTCTCTCTCTCTCTCTCTCTCTCTCTCTCTCTCTCTCTCTCCTTGCTTCTGTGAAAGGGGGCCAGCCTTTCCTTAACTTCTTCTCCTGGATCTGTTCAATAAATATTTTCCTCCCCATAATTGTGCGTGGTTTGGAGATTCATCCCAGCGGTGTGTGACTGACTACGACACCTAGGCTGGTGTCTCTCTGGACAAGTCGCTTGCCCTTCCCAGATTTGCTTTCTAATCTGAAAAATATCAGTATATCTGACGGTTGTTGCTGAGTTTCTTAGCACCCTGAAATGAATAAATGCATCTACAGACCACCCATCACCCTGGACTGAATTCCTGTGTAGACAGGCCACTCATTTGCTCAAGGTT
>PVHP010047354.1:0-12889 GCA_004024765.1 Zapus hudsonius
TGGGGCCTTGGGCACTGGAGGCAAGTGCCTTAACCACAGAGCCATCTCTCCAGCCCCCAAAATCAAAATTTTGCATATACCCTTTTACCCAAACTGCTCTCATGCTTAGTTTGACAATCTTTTATTTTTCAGATGCCAGAGAAAAATGGATGAGAGCCTAGATTCATCATAAAACAAGAAGATAGCTTACTGCCCACAATGAGACTTGCCATTAATACCAACATCCCCCAAGGCCCAGGAGAAATTGCAGATGTGACATAATGAATCCTGCTCTTACTGCTAGCCTGACAACCCGCCCAGGGTGATGGGGACAGACACGAAGATTAATCAAAACTTATGAAAGCAGAAATACAGAAGCTGCAAAGAACTCAACACTAAATCAGGCTGCCAAGTGGCCTGCCATGGTTCAGTGAACATTGTGGAAGAGGGGTTGGAAAGACTGTAAAGAGCCACAGAGTGGGTAGGTATATCCCGAGGCACCACAGGTCTCCATGACCTCACAGTGATTACAATCACCCCAGTGAGGAGGGCCCCTAGGGGTAACTGCTGGGCCAAAGGGATAAAAGTCTATAATGTATATGTATAAAATAAAATTTACAAAAAGTGAAAGAAAAGTGATGAATATTTTAAATAAACTTTAAGAAATTTTCTGATATTATAACTGCAAAAAATCAGCCAGCAAAAAAGTATTAAAGAAAGCCCTTTAGAAGAGGCTGGACTGGGGGCTGTGGAACCCTGTCTTCAGATATGTCATGGCTGTTCCACTAATGAACTCACAGTCGGTCTCCTGCAGAAGGCTCAGCTTGTCAATGCATCACTTTTGATGAGGAAAAGATGCATGTGACCCCACACTGCTCAGAATAGCTAATGGCAGTAATGGTTGCTCAGAGACGAGAGGCAGGCAGGTTCATCAGTGGTTTAGCCACTGGCAAAATGCCCATTCCCTGAGAAATCTCCTCTTGCCCATGGTCATGCAAGCTACCCTAATTTACCTCAATGCTTAAAGGATACAAGAAACCATGCTCTTGCTATGAGGAAAGTCTTTCTAAAAAGCAAAGCACGAAACAGATATAAAATAAAAAATATATTGTACTTAATTTTATAAAAAATTAACAAAATGCAAATCTAAACAGAGTGAAAAATAGAAAAACTAGTAAATATAGAATAAATGAGCCAAGATTTGGCTAATTCTCTTTTATCACAGCAGTACCAGGAGGAGAAATATCAGTCAAACCTTATGGATCACTCAATGAGAAGTTAAAACAAATATCTCATATAGTTGGATTTCAGGCTATGGAATACAAAGTACCATCCAATAAAAAAGTTGGAAAATTGCCTGTCTGACCCAGATCTCCTGTAATGCATTCAGAGAAATCGTGGGTAAATGACAGATGATCCTCATTTCTATAGGTAAAAGAGAATAATTATCAGACTATCATTTTTTTCTGGGGCAGAATTCCAATATCATCTCTGCCTCACTGAGTTTTTCAAACATCAAAACACATGGCCTATGTAGCAAGTCACTCAATCAAGGTAGATGAAGTGAATATGCCGAGGAACTTGCAAGCTACATTTGTAACCCCAATAACTAAATATGGTGTTGACTAGAAATATCTGATGCCATGCATATCAACCTAGGCGAATGGAGAGTCAAGTCAAATAAAGCAGAGTGAGAAAGAGCTATACGATAAGCCACCTATGTTAAATTATTTATAGTCCCCACTGGGATGCATTGGTTATAAAAAAAAAAACTTAGAAGATGCAGGCAGGAACAGCTCCTGAAATTGTGCCTAAATACCTCAAATATTCCTAAAGAATCTTGTGGACAAGTATGTCAGAGAGGAGCAGACAAATGGAGTGTAATAAGCGCAGAGATCATGCCCTTGTCAGCCAGCATACAGCGAGCAGTACTGATCCTCAGAAAAATGTACTGTGGCTGAGCCTCAGACCTGACTGGAATTTTCCACAGATGTGTGTGATATTGGAGATGTGCTTGCAGCTGCACTTGCCAAATTACCTTTGCAAAGCACAGTAGGTCACAGCCAGGGGAACAGAGGCCACTTTGCTCTTTCCCAAAGCAGAAAAAGATTTTAAAAGCACCAAGTTATCACTCACCAAGGATAGAAATATCAGATGATGGATTGGTGATTAATTCAAGTATCTGTGATCTCTCAACTCATTTCCATCTTATATCTGGGGTATCAGGTGCTGGCTTATCAGTCCTGTTCTCCCTAAGGAGATGCTTAATCACCTGAACTGGATAAGGTGGATTGAGATCACGGCACCTGGCAGAGCAGCCCATTCTGTACTCTCCAGAATTAGCTTTAATAAAATCCTCAAAACTCAGGCTCAGGGGCTGGAGAGATGGCTCAGCAGTTAAAGGCACTTGCTTGCAAAGCCTGACACTCTGAGTTCAATTCCCTAGTACCCACATAAAGCCAGATGCAATAAGTTGCACATGTGTTTAGAGTTTGTTTGCAGCAGCAGGAGACCATGGTGTGTCCAAACTCTCTCTCTCTCTCTTTCTCTCTCTCTCTGTCTCTTTTTCTCTCTACATATATTTGTCTCAAGTAAAAATATTTTTTAAATTTAGGTAATGTAGTTTTCATTTGAGTTTAACTATATTAAATGGCAGTAACGTTCCTTATATTGGAAAATTTCTAAGATTAAGTATAAATCAAACAGTAATAATGATAAACAATAAGCTTTCTCCTAAAAGGCAGAAAAATACTTTTCTGAGTTCTTTAATCTGGGCAAGGTTGGTTCATAACCAAAGTGAAAGAGGAGACACCGTGTGCAACATTTTATCCAATTGTTTCTGATTGATTTACTTTTTCCTTTTCCTTTTCTTTGGGATGCATTCTACTTCTGTAGCCCAAGGCTGGTCTGGAATTCACGATGTAGTCCAAGATGACTTCCACCTCATGGCAATCAGCCTAGCTAGTACTTGTATTTCCAGTGTGAGCTACCATGCTCAACTCTCCAATGAAGTCAATGTCAATGCACTGGGTTTAAGAACACAGGTAGATAGAGCTTCAGAGGGGTCTTCATGTCAGAGTTCCAGATTAAAATTTATACTCTGAAACATTATGAAATGTAGTATAAATTACTTTCCCAAGCTTCATTTCCTACACCTGATAGAAATGTCTTGTTTTAGGCTGGATAATAGCCCCCTCAAAAGATCGCCATCCTATTTCACAAAGCCTTTGAATGCAGGCTGGATAGATTGCTCAGTGGTTAAGGAACTTGGCCTGCAAAGCCTAATGACCATGGTTTGATTCCCCAGTACCCATGTTAAGCCAGGTTCACAAAGTGGTGCATGCATCTGGAGTTCATTTGTAGAGGCTACAAGCCATGTTGCATGCCCATCTCTCTCTGTGTGTGTGTGTCTTTTTTTTCTCTCTCTAAATAAATAAAAATATGTAATTTAAATAATTTTATTATTAAGTAGAAACTTGTTATGCACAAATCATATATTGGTACCTCCATTTCCATCCTCCCTGCTGCCATTCTCCTGAAGGCCCTCCTCAGTTGGATTGCTGGTATGCTCCATGAGGATTGAGGGCTATGTGTTGCACAAGCAGCACTCAATCATGGGGAGGGCAATATCTCTGGATATTCCCCCCAACACAACTCTTACAACCTTTCTGCCCCTCTTCTGCAAAGTTCCCTGAGCCATGGTGGGAGACTTTTATTTTTCTTAAATATTATTAATAATTAGTTTACATTGTATGAGCAAATCTTATGATGGCACCTTCATTTTCCTCCTCTCTGTCCCCAACTCACTGGCTATCCTCCTCGATGGGCATACTGGATCAGTCCATGGTGTAGGGGGTTATGAACTGTACCAGAGTTAGCCAGTTTTTTTTCCCCTTTGTGTGTTGTTGCTGATGGGGGCAATGTCTCTGGATATTCTCCACCACTATGGCTCTTACATTCTTTCAGCCTCCTCTTCCACTCAGTTCCCTGAGTCATGATGGATGAGTTTTAAGTCGGCTTTACTGTTGAGATCTTAAGTGTCTCTGGACTTCTGCTTTAGGTTGTGTTGTGTATTGTTGGTGTCTGCCCCACTGATATTTCCTGAGTTATTTGACTTGCTGTGGTGATAAGTCTCTTGTTTTTCTCACCACTTTCTCATAGGTTTTATTTGAGCCCTATATGATAGGCCAGGAGTGGTTCATCTCCTGCCTGGATGTCATCCATCATCCCAGGTCTTATTGGTGGAATTGAGTAGTCCACGGCTCTCACTGCTTTCTGAAAAATACAAAAAGAATCTCCATTGGAGAGTGAAATCAGTATAGGTTAAATGAGACATCCATTGAAATTTGCCAGGATTCTAATGGGTATAGCCTCTGTAGCTCTCTGGTAGTGGGAATTTCCCCTATGAGCCTGAGTTCTTGGTTCCCATAGGATTTTACCATGGATCCCAGTTCCAGTTAAGGGTTCCTTGTCACTACACAAATCTCTTAGCCAATCAGTATCTATCTGTCTGTCTGTCTGTCTGTCTGTCTGTCTGTCTGTCTGTTTTTGTGACCATTTTCCTAAGCACAGTCTTGCTTCCAAAATGCTCTCAGCCTATAAACTTCACTTGTCCTTCATCCTATAAAACCACATCTGAGAAAGTCTCTGGTATCAGTCATATTAATCAATTAGTATGATTCAAAACAAAGGTACAATTTATATCAGAGAGATGGATTATTTGCAGAGTTTTTTTTTGTCACTCTCCTCGACTCTCTGCCTTAGATTAACTAAGGCCTGTGACACTGCCCTCATATTTAGAAGCTGATGATCCTATGAAGGTCAATTTTCCTCCGACAAGGAACACAGGCATAGCTTGTATCCTAGATTCCGAGAGCCAGTGCTAGCCTTGTTTCATGGAAACATGTGAACCTCTGTAGAGAGCTTCATGGAATCATAGTCACTGGCTCAGGCACAGCTGGGCAGGCTCATCACAGTCAGGGGTACTTTCTTGATGCCTGAAATGAAAAGACTCAGTCAAAAACATGCATCTACAAGTATGAAATCCTCGAGTGTTCTACAAGCTGTCATCACATTCATGAATAACATACAGGGAAAACACCCTACTTATTGCTAACTGGGGCTCTAACATCAATCTTACATAAAGTTTTCATTTCATGAGATTATATGGTCTCTGGGGAGCTCTCACTTAAAGCACAGTGTGTGAACTTTGTCATAAATACAGTGTTCATCTAAAATTGAGATGGCTTCATTACACATCAAGGAAATCACATGATTGAAACAATTGGTATGAAAGAAATTAGAGCACTCTATCTCACCACAGAATATAGTTATAGAACACTATTATCCCAGGACCTAGCAGTTTTTAATTTCTATAGCTTCCAGGTTTCAACCCTTCGAGGCAATCTATAGATAAAACACGTAATGCTTACATGCAGTTGTATAACAGTGTTTAAGTAAATGCTCATAACATAGACAAAAACAAAAATGCTACCGACATGTGCTATACAGATGGAAAGGAAAAGAGAGATACCACAAGGTATTGACAGTCTTGTGCAGAAAAAATATAATAAGGTTAGGGTAAACCCTGATTAAATAATGAAGGGTGAACAAGGATTAAATAATGAGATCACTAACATTAATTAATATTTCTTGTGCACCAGATAATAAAGTACACAAATTCATTATCCCCGTAACCACCATGATCAACCCTAGGAGGGGATGTCATAATGTTCCCTGACAAGACAGGCTCCATAAACTACTCAGAGGTACAGAGCTCATGAGCTAAAAGATAAGTTCAAACCAGAGTCTTTTGGCACAGATGCTTTTGGTGGCTCTGCTAATCCCTCATCAAAACAGCTGCAAAACTGCATGAAATTGTAAGAGAGCAGTGGCATGGTTCATGCAAGACATTAACAGAAACGAAGGACATTAACGAGAGTGGGTTAAAGTTTAGAATTGTTTAAGTTCATTTCGTGCTCATATACTCATTTAACATATGACATTTGCATTGAAGTTTCAGTGATTTAGGTGAATCCAAACATCAAAGTTATCTTTACTTCCCCAACATTTATTAAAGGTTTCTGCGATCAAAATCATTGCTCTTTTGAAGCCCTTTAATTTGAAAAAAAAATGTCAAAATGTTTGCAGTTTAAAGTTTTGGCCCTGGCACTACTTCCAAGGATGTGGGACTACCAGGAGCACAGGGAATTTCAGCCGTGCTTCTTGTGGGCAGCTCTGACTGCAGGCGCAGGGGATTCCACAGCCAGGGAGCAGCAGCTTGAACCCTCAGCAGCTTTAATGAACAATTTAGTAAATGACAGAGTGCGCCTGGCCTCTCTGTGATGATTTTCCTTTATTTTATGAGACTAATATCATAAACATTGCACCAGGCACAGTGCTGAGAAATTTTATTCCCAGTGATGTGTTCAATGTGCTTACTTTATAAAAATGAGTGCTTTTGTACTCCCTGAAAATGGAGGTTTCCATTTCGAATCATCTGGAAAAGACAAAGAACATTGTGTGGGGAACTCAATTATGGAATATATATATATATATATATATATATATATATATATATATATACTGACATACAAGAAATTATATATTTACATATATAATTTGTATATGTATATATGTAATATGTAATTTCCTATATGTCAGTTGATCTGTTATCCTATCTACCTATCTGGCATCTACCTATCCTCTTGTATAATGAGTCACGGTAACCATTGTCTCAAATACTGCTATAGCAAAATATCACAAACTAGTTACTTACACAAACATTTATTATTTAAAGTTCTAGTGTCTGGGAAATCTACAATCAAGGCAGATCACACTCTTGTCATGGGAATCTGGCTTGAAGACTACTGGTTTGTACTTGTCCTCACATAGTATAAAAAGGAAGCTCTTGTCTCTTCCTTTTCTTATAAAGACTTTAATCCATTAAGGAAGTCTTACTTTTTTATGTCATCTAGGCCTGATAACCTTCCAAAGGCCCCCACCTCCTAATTTTGTAATATTGTAGTTTCAGAATATTGAATGAGGGCATTTTCATCCATAACTTATCTATCATCTACCTTCTATAAATCTACTCATATATATAATATATTATCATATATATAATGTAATATAATTATATATTATCATATATATAATAACAATGGCTTATAAGTTATTTCTCTACATTATTTTATCTTATTCTTTCAGAACTCTTGTGATGTAATCTTAGGGTAAACAGACCATGGGAAAAACATTGAATTCCTAAGATTGGTGGAGGTTGAATGAATTGCTTATAATTATGCAACCAATAAATATTTATACAGAAAATTCATCTCACGTCTTCTCTGGCATCCTCCCCTGACTCCATTCCAGGAACATTAGCATACAGATGGCTCCTCAAGGGCACCATCCTTCCTCACATCCTTAACAGTGGTTACTCCTATCACCTGGAATGCTCTTTCTTTATCACTCAATTCTCTCTCTTTAGGTGTTGTTTGGATTTCAACTGCTCAGTATGGCATGCCTTACCCATAGATAAACTGAAACCCCTTACCCGTAGTTTCTTTCATATGCTGCTTTTAATTTTCCATAGCATTTGGAGCTGGCTAACCGACCAGATAATTTATGTATTTTTGTTTTGTGTTCTTCCAACTGGAATGTACACTTGATGAGGTCAGGAATTCTGTCCTTCTTATAAAAGATACAATAGTTTCAATCATCCCAACACAGGCTAGAGGCTCAGTAGATATATAAACTTCTAAATATCCATAGGCACCTCATGCTATTAGAAGTTTATTTAATTCTGCCAAAATTGTTTGCATTCATTTTTCCAGGTCAGATGCCTGGTGTATGCATGGATTTGTTGTTTCCCTCTTTTCTTGTCTCTTCCTCATCATCCCCACTGACAGCAACTTCAGGTAAGACTCATTGTTCCATTTCTATTGGGAGTAAGCCTCATCACCTCCATTCTGGCACCACTTTCTTCTTCCTTCTCATGGGAAAAACAGTGCTCCTGAAATCTACATATACAAAATCATACCATTGCTTTGTTTATCAACATTTCTTGACTCTCTGTACTTCTGAGAATGTGGGCAATTGTCCATCTCATCACTTGTCAAATCCTGAAGCTGTATCTTCTCCATCAGGGTCTGTCTTCTGTTACAGTTGACCATATATCTGGTGTCTCACTGGCTGCTAATCTCTTTTCCTTCCTTGACTTTTCATGTACTGTTGCTTTCATCTGAAAACAGCTTTCCTCCACTATTCCCACCTTCTCTTTATAGATTAGGAAAGTTTATGTTTTATTCTATCTGCATTGTTTAGTAGAAAATTAAAGTGGAACATAAGTAGTTTATGTTCTCCTTGCCTGCTCTGATAGTCTAAGTACTTATCTCTTTAGTTGCAATTTGGGGTCTGGTCAACTTTTTCCCCAATACATTATAAATTCCTCTGGGGCAAGTGATGTCTTTCAACTATGTGTCTGTGCTAGGGCCTAACATAGCATCTAGTGTCTATATTTTGATAAAATATGTTACAACCTGACAGAAATGCTTGTACTTGTCTATTTTTTCTATAGAAAAATAGGATGTGAGATGTCATAGAAAAAGCTTGATTGTTCAGCAGTTAAGACACAGTAAAGTCCTTGTGTCAGTCAGAAATGAATGTAATGGTGTCACTCTTGAGATCTGATAACTTAGTGGTTTCAACTAGACCCGGACAAGCTATTAAAAGGGTTGCTTTGATATTTACAGTATATCATACATTCTTTGTGTGTGTGTGTGTGTGTGTGTGTGTGTGTGTGTGTGTGTGTGTGTGATACATCCTAAATAAACTTAACTTGTGGATACTGGAGTAGCCATGTATTCTTGATATGTAGCCTGTCTATTCTCTATCTGTAAGAAGCAAGGATGTGTAAGTATAACAGAAAAGGCCAACTAAACCACCTCATTCCCTCATACCACACTGCTTGTGTTTCCAGGAATGTGGGCTCCTTGTACCTGGAATGAAGGTAGACTAGAAGTATGTCCTATATAAGGAAGGATGCTGCAGTTATTTACAGCCACAAGGTATGTGTTACTGTCAGGTGAGCCTCAAATGCTGGGGTGGAAAGTGAAACCATCCATGTTTCATTTCCTGGTCTTAGATGTTGTTTCTCTAAGCCTGAAAGGCTTTTCCTCTATGCATGCCCCAGGGACACCTACAGATAGCCAAAGTACATAAGCCTCTCTGCATGGAAGTGGAGCCACTCCCTCACAAGACACTACCTGTATATTGGGCAGGTGAACCCCAGGTTCCTTAGATGTAGTTGACACTAGAATTGTGGCTAATATAGGAATGGTGCTGGCAGCTCTTACAGTCATAGTACAGGTGTGTGAGCCTTAGATTATAGGTTAGAAAGTGAAACCAGACATGCTTCCTCATTTTGGTGTTGGCTCCTCTAAGGGAGGAATATATTTTTCTGCACAGGTGTAGCTCAGGTACACTGATAGACAGCAGGAGAAGAAGGGCTTGCAACCATGGCATAAATCCCCATCACGCCACTATTATGTCTTGAGCAGGTGGTGCCCAAGTACCTGGAATAAAAATAGCTCCAGAAAAGTGACCTAACATATAGCAGCACTGCTATTTGTAACCTCAGTGGAAGTATACATCCAGATGAACTAGTCATATCTCCTCACAGTTTCCCTGGCCATGATGGTAGCCAAAATTTATGGAAGGCTTTTTCTTCTCTAACTGAGCACTAATGCCCTGGTGAATAAAAAGAGCACAAATTTATTCAGCCAAGGGTATTTTACCATCTTTGCCTATGTCACTACCTGTTTTTTGAAAATGTCAGTTTGGAAAGTGTCTTGGAAATAGTTGGAAGTGTGTTTCAAGACAGAGATGGTCCTCATATTACTGCCACAAGAAATGTGATATGACAACTGAACCCCATCTGTGACCACACAGACAGAAGAGGCAAAGATGAAACCAAGCATGTTTACAAGCCATGCTTGTGGTTCCTATCAGTGTTAAAAATTCTGTCTGCCCTGTTTCGTTTCAGGCACATGGATAAGCAGCATGAGCAGAAGGCTTACAGCTGTGCTTATCATGTGGTCCCTTGAAACCTCACTGCCTGTCTTCTGGAAAGTTGGTCCCAAGTGCCTGAACCATAGGCAGCATTGGAACTGTTTTCAAATATAGAGATGGTGCTGGTGATGTTCTCTTTGGAAAACATGATTTGGCTTGAGGTCACCTGACCCAAAGGAGGAAGAGAAATAGTTCTGGAAGTCTTCTTCAAAAAACTCTGTGGTGAGTGAGCACTCAGCTCTTTGAACTAGATCCTGATTTTCTCCACTCACGTGAAGATCTATGAGCACAGTGGATCTAGAAGCACAGTAGGCTGAGAGTGGTACTGGCAACTAGGGAGGTACTGTCCCCAGGTAGGGCCATTCTGATGGAAAATATAAAGCCAGAATTTGTAACTGTGCAAATTGCAATATACTTAGTCTCTAAGAAAAGGCCAGGTGAGAATTGACAGGTATGCTAAGTGCAGACCAAGATGTACTTGTTTCATCAGGATGCCTCTGGGTGTTGAGGCTACAGAAGAGGTTGGACCAATAGCTGGTGATAAAATTCCTGAGCAGTTCAAAGTGTTTGGGTGTTATCATTCACTAAAGGTCTCCTGTAGTAAAAGGATGGTTGAAAATTACCATACTAACTGTGTATGCAAATGAGTGGATATTGCGGATGTGGCAATCCTGCCACTCAGTACTACATTCCCAGAACCAGGAAGAGACTGGGAGACTGTAGCCTTGGAAGGAGGATGGTAACCTTGGAGTTGGTGTCAATGACAGGCTTGGATGCAGAGACTACACAGGCTATGTCTACTCATTGATGGAAGGATCTCACAAAGAGGGGCATTGTGAAGAGATCTTTTTATTACTACCAAATAGTAGTCTCAACTGTGGACCAAGGAGTGGTTTATGGGCCTCATAGATGGCTAAAAGGAGGATGAGACAGTGAGTCTTGATGCAGACAGGTTGGTAGAGACTGGTCTCTTTGAAGGGTTTCTACTCAAGGCTACAATAAGCATGGGGAAATGGGAAAGTGTTCACCTTACAATGTGGAGATCTAAAAGAGCAATAATCAACCTGGTGACCCCAGTTTCTAAAGTTAGCCACTGGGTCAGGTTGCAGGCATATTATCTGTTATAGTAAAAACTGTTGATGGTAATATAGGCTTTCATTGTTAACAAGGTCTTCATGTAGGGGACTGTGGTATAGGTAGTGAGGATGGAGGATCTGAATACATTACCAGTGATATTTTCCATTATGCAGAATGAAGGCTTGAAAGAGAAAAGTTCATAGATTGACAGTGTGGAGACATAATAATAGAAATAGGAAGGTTTTCATGTATTACTGAGTCTGGTTCAGTTTCATTAGGTAGAACCTCCTCATAGTGGGACTGAATCTACAAGGAGGAAGAAGATCAATGTCAGAATCCTAAAGGTAGAATTAGGTATTGTGTATATTGTCCTGCCATCAATACTCAGTGTGGCGAAAGATAGAAGAACAAACGAGACCAGAAACACAGCCACCTTGTCTCAAAGTCTATGGTGGCAGGAACAGATGGAACAAGAGCAAGGAGTTTTAGTTGCAG
The DNA here is from genome assembly GCA_004024765.1 of Zapus hudsonius. NCBI lineage: Eukaryota > Metazoa > Chordata > Mammalia > Rodentia > Dipodidae > Zapus > Zapus hudsonius. Next base: position 11,623 of record PVHP010047354.1, read on the forward strand.
TCAGACCAGTGACATGCTCAATGAGAATGTAGTCTACAATGGCCTTCACTGAACAATGCAAGGCTTCCAATTTATCCTTAATGGTCTTCTCTTTGGACACTGAGAGTTCTTCTCCAAGGGGCTTAGTCTTCCTCAGTGGTGATTTTCAGAAGCTTAGGAGGTTAGGGCAACTCTTCTTCATCACAACAGTAGGAGTGTATAGCTGGGGCTGTGATAGCACCCGTGGTGTGGTTATTTTTTGTTTGCAGACCTTTTGCTAGTGGATAGTGGTGGAAGGCAGCTCCCTGGGGACAGAGAAAGAAGCTTCTTATCCTGCCCCTCCTTCCCTGGTTCCTGAAAACCAGAGTATAGATATGTGGCTAAATGTTTGCCCCACACGTCCTTTTAGAGCAGTGTAGAGAAGCCAGTGGATGGGACAGACTGTTGTTACAACTGTATAGGAATGCCCAAGGGTTGGGAAACCTTTGTCAGGGTTGTGGGGGCTGGAGGCAGCCTGACCCTCAAGGGAGGAACTTGTGAAAGACATCTGGATAATCTCATACAAGCTGTCTTCTTTGTCCTAAATATGGAGACTTCCCTTTATATATGGTACCATATGGATCTAAGATTTTTTTTTTTTTTTTGTCTTCAGAGGCCTACATGGTGCTATGTCTCTGTCATGGTTTGATACAGGTGTCCCCCACAAACAATTGAATGTGTTCTGATAGATCGACCCTCAGCTGATGGCAGTTTGGGTTTTACAACCTTGATGAAGCTGTGTTGTCAGGGGCGGGCTTATGGGGTTATAAGCCAGCTTCCCCTTGACAGAGTTTGGCACACCTTCCTGCCGCTGTTTGCAGTGCTGTGGCGGAGGTGATGTCCAGCCCTCTGCTCATGCCATCGTTTTCCCTGCCAGAATGGAGTCTCCCCTCGAGTCCGTAAGCCAAATAAACCCATTCCTCCACAAGCCACTTTTGTTTGGGTTCTTCCTGCGCAGCAACTAGAATGATGACCCCAACAGTTTTGGTACCAGGACGTGGGGTCATCTGTTGCTGCTAGAACCCTGATCTTGTGGCTTATGGTCTTCTTGAAGTGATCTACAGGAGGAATGTGGAAGGACTTGAAATCTCGGCCTAAGAGATGCCTCGCAGTGTTGTAAGTACAGCGTATTGGATCATTCTGGTCAGAGTTTAAAGACCTGAATGTAGTGAGAACTATGGACTGTGAGGTTTGGCTTACGAGGGTGAAAAAGAACTTGGTCAGGACTGTGCCAGAGGCAGTTTGTGTG
>PVHP010047355.1:0-12927 GCA_004024765.1 Zapus hudsonius
AAGGAAGGAAGGAAGGAGCAGTGGTACATGTTTGTAATCCCAGCATTGGGGAGACTGAGGCAAGAGAATCAGGAGTTTGAGGTCAGGCTATGCTATAGTGATACCCTGTCTCAAAAATCAAAAAATAAAAATAAAAGATAAAAGATAAAACTAAAACCGAAAAAGAAGACACTTTGTTCTAAGTTTGTTTCTCTGCTGTATTTCACCCAACCATGGCAGGAGTCCCCCACACTGACACTTCCTGCCGCCCTTTGCACAGAGGTAAATCATGCTGGCTCCATGCTTTCCACCATTCCCACCCACCTCCCCAGGTCAGGCGGGCCCTCTGGTTTAAAATGGAGATAAGTAGGCTTGGAGGGGGGGCTCTCAGGCAGCCCAAAATAGAACATTCTGGAATCAACAGGGCTAACAGATTAGCTGGTTTGGGCAGTTTCTCAGCTCTGATCTTGGAATTCTTTCTAATCTATGGAAAAAGATTAGATAATACTGTGAGCAAATAAATGGGCAATTCAATTTTGTCTTCTTACAAAAGCATGGCTTTTAACTTTGAAGACTGCTTTTCTCCTGAGAAAAATTAAAAAGCTTCCTTGTTAACTACTCAGTGGGGCTATGCTGGTGCCCAGGGATGTCCATGCATGGGCAGAGGATATGAAATATGAGTCAGGTGGCTCAGAAGGGGAGGAGGAAGAGATCCAGACTAGCAGACTACACACTACTACTTCCCAAGGTTCCACCCTCACCCATGGGGATTTCTGTCCAGGTTCCTTAATTTTCATCTCTCCAAAAACTCAGTGATGCTAAATTTTTCCCACCCACTCCACCCCACAGTCCTCGTGCACAGATGAGGGGACATTTTTCTTTCTATTACAGAAAGTTTAGCAAATCAATCGATGTTCTAGCTTACCTTTTCTATTTAATTTTATAACGTGTTAGTTCATACCTTGAGTCTCTCTGAAAATGATCAATGCTAGCCCAAGCATTACAGCATAAGAATTCGGTTCCCCTGCTGTTGTGGTCAGCATTCTAGTTGCTGCGCAGAAAGACCCCAAACAAAAGCGGCTTGTGGAGGAATGGGTTTATTTGGCTTACAGACTCGAGGGGAGACTCCATCCTGGCAGGGAAAACGATGGCATGAGCAGAGGGCTGGACATCACCTCTGCCACAGCACTGCAAACAGCGGCAGGAAGGTGTGCCAAATACTGGCAAGGGGGAGCTGTCTTTTAACCCCATAAGCCTACCCCCAACAACACAGCTTCATCGAGGTTGTAAAACCCAAACTGCCATCAGCTGAGGAGCGATCCATCAGAACACATTCAATTGTTTGTGGGGGACACCTGTATCAAACCATGACACCCGCTCATAAGTGATATGGAACTAGCATCTGGAATGGGCAAATAGATCAAGTTCCTTGAAATCAATTACTCCATTTTCATTTTACATTACCTTTGATCCAGACAGGGTATGAAATAGGTGTTTAATAAAATTTGCTAAATAAATACCTTGCATTTGTACAAATTGTTCACCAAGGAATTAATGTAATTTACCTAAATTCTATCCTACTAGTAACATCTATATTATGCCCAGATTTCAGAAAACAATTCAGCAACTTATTTTGTTCCATTTTATTACCATTTAACCTAGCAACCCCTCTCCTAGTTGCATATACATGAGAAATGAAACCATCTATCCCCACAAAAAGTTGTACTTGAATGTTCAACACAAAAATTCATTCTCAATGGCACAAAGGTAGAAATAACTAACAGCCCTCAACTAATAAATAAAACATCACTTATCCATATGGTGATATAACAGTGGGCTTCAGGAAGTTCTTTTTTCACCTGTATCTTAAATAAAATATAAAAATTCAAATTGTAAAATCTAAAGAACAGAGAAAAAGAACGACTCATGATCCCTGAATTCACATTTTAACTTGATTTCCCTCCCTTATTTTTCCTACATTTTCCCACCACTGATATCATACTACATATAATTTCATATGTTGTTTTTTTCTTTAGTTGGATACTTCCTGTCTTTTTAGCTCTCTTTATGAGGTCTAGTATATTCCATCACTGTTTATTTACTAGGCCCATCCTGTCAACGATTCAGACATGGCCCAACTGTCTGTTCTTTCTGATCTATAATGGATGTGCACTTTTATATTAGGCACTTGAAAGCATTGCCATAGTACTTTCTCATCACCTTACACACACACAAGCAAAGAAAACAAGGTCTTTCACCACCCTCTAGAGATATTTTTAATGCATATACTCCAGAGCTGAGAATAAGTCCATCTGGCCTGAGCATGCTCTACGCTTGGGGAACAGGCCTTAAGTGGTTTAAACTGAATAGCATTCTCAGAATATGAAGGGGGACTACAGCAGAAACTAAGAATAAAGGAACCACTTTCTTTGTCCTCAGCCACAAACCAGGGATCATGCCATTGCAGAGTCTCCCCTAAGCAAATCACACTTCTTGGCCTGAGCACAGCAAGAGAATATTTGCTGGCCATTCTTAAAGAGCAGAGCAAAAAGAAGAGAGTAATGGAGGCCCAGAGACTGACTTCTTTTCTCCCTTTCATTTGTCACATCCTCCTGGACTATCTCAGTGGTAGTTCAAAAGGGGCTGTGCATTGTCTTGAACGAAACCTTAGATGCAACCCTGGGCCTTAATTTTTTTCCTTGGTATTAGGGCCTTGCACTTGCAAAACAAGCACTCTACCACTGAGCCATATACCCATCCCATGTTTCCTAATCTTTACACTGGGGATAACCAGATGAGCCTCATTGTTGTCTGGCTGTGGCTGCTTAACTCACTTTCCTGCCCATTCCTGCCCTCTCATTGCACTAACGCTTGCTTCTGACTGAATTCAGTTCCTTTTGCTAGTGCAACAAATAATTGCCAAATTGGTGGCTTTTAGCAGTCACATTTCTTCTCTTAAGGTTCAAGGGGCTCAGCATCAGCTAGCTGGTTCATTGTTTTCTGACCATTCTCAGAGGTCTCAAAATAACCTAACTGGGTGGCATCTAAAAAGTCCCTTTGGTCATATAAGACAACATCCTCAAGTTTCAAGAACTGGGACATGGTTGCCTTGTGGGCCACTGCTCTGCCAACCACATGGTATCAACTGGGGAGATTGGTCTAGAGACCCACACCCTCCTTCCAGGACAAGCTGGGATCAGAGAAGTGGACCATCACACAGTAACCATACCAGATAGCAGAAAAGTAAAGGCCATTAGAAGGTGGTGGAAGCAGAGAACAAAGCATAAACACCAATTCTGTACGCATGTCTGTTATCGGGAGGCCAGAGAAGCCCTGGGCCCTTGAACTACACTTTCCAGTGTCCTGGAACCAAATAATTTTTATATTTTCAATTCATGCATGTTTTAATACTCTAGTCAGAGAGAATATTATTCATCTCAATTTTCAGTTTCAAACCAATTCTGCAGAAATTATAATGACTTACTTCATCTTTCCTAAGATACCTGGATCCCACTATATTTCAAAGCCTGCCAGAACTTGGATACCATATGTCTGTGGTTACTTAGATGAGTGAATTCAACTCTGTGCAGTTCTAGTTGCTTTTCCAAGCTTTTGGCGGCATAACATTTACACCCCAGAGACAAGGTTTTCACTTAGCAGTGAGCAGAGGTCAGCAGATTCCCAGCAGATTGTCCCAAAAATGAAACTGTAAGGCTCCTTTAGAAAGATTCCTTGATTGATGTCAAAGTTATGAATAGTAGGGAATGTGCCATAAACCTGCCATGTTAGTTCTGAAAAGGCATTTAGAATAATCTATGTTTTTTCTCAGGTGTTTATTTAGAATACATGGAGAAACTGAGTTGGCACTCATCAAGTATCAGTTTTAGACTTTAGGTTGAGAAGTACTAACACCCAGAGCTCAGTCTGACATTCAAAGCCTTAATGAACTTTGAAGGTCCCAGTTAGTGGTAGAACCTTAGAAGTGATCATTCTTAAACAATATTTATGAAATCCATGTGAAAATATGGAGCCCTCCTGGTAATAAAAATTTTTAAAAAGGAGGGGCTAAAGAGATGGATCAGCAGTTAAAGACACTTGCTTGCAATGCCTGATAGCCCAGGTTCAATACCCCAGTGCCCACGTAAAGACGGATGCACAAAGTGGTGCATGCATCTGGAGTTTGTTTACAGCAGCAGAAGGCCCTAGTATATGCATATTCTCTCTCTCTCTCTCTCTCTCCCTCTCTCTCTTTGTCTCTCTCTCTGCCTGATTCTGTCTCTATCATAAAGAAATAAATATTTAAAAAAATTAAAAAGGAAGAACTGGCCAGTCTATTCAGTCTTCAACATAAAACTATCATAGTTATCACAGTATATGCATAGATTCACAGACTAATCTGAATAAGAAATGGTTCCTGAATCTTACCTCAGGATAAAAAGCCACTTAGATTTCATAAATGGCAGTAACCTGAGATAAATATCCATAGATAACTGATGCAGTAATCCCCTCTGTCTAAGGAGCTCAGCAACTCATTTGCCAGACCTCCAGCCTCAAAGTCTTCTGTCTCATAAATGAAAAACACCAGATCTGTCTTACTGCCTCAGTGGCAACAAGTCATGGCACTATTCTGTAGTCTTTGACCAGGTGAAGCTTACTGAGTTTTTTGTGAATGACTGTCCCTTCCAGGAGTACATGTCTGCTGCACCACCTACCTTCAAAGCTACATGTTCGCATGTTCTGCAAGGCACAGCCTTTCCTGGTATAGTAATAGGCTGGCCAGTATCTGTCAACCTTGGGAACTTGTTCACAGTCTACTTGCCTGAGTTTGAAGATCAGTGTTACTAATATCCCAGCAGTGGTATAACTCAGATCACAAAATCCCAGTGAGAAGTCTACCATGTTCTTTTTTTCAATAACCAACAACATGGCACAGCTCCATCAGTTGAGACAGTATTTAAAGGCTGCCTCCAGTAAATCAGCATTTTTTTAACTCAAGGTCATGGAACATCAAATGTGCTACGTGCTCTTGGGCCCAAAGGGAAGTCACGTTTGCCAGCCTCCCTTGCTTGAGTGAAGCCATGTGACTGGGCTTTAACATCTCAATGCTTCTTACAAGATGTGGTCCAGATTACTCCTGTCCAGACTCAGCCTCTAAGCTAGGTGCATTTATTTGGCTGGCCTGGATGCTTGCTCGCTTCAGTGATGCAGAAAAAAAATGGCTATTTGTTCATGTCACATCTCCCCCAGTATTGGTGCCTTCGGGCCAAGACCGCCATCTCCTACAACGATGACTCAACCTCAGTGTAACTCTTGGACATGCCCAGCAGGTGTGCCATTGCACACAAACAGTGACTCAGACTTGACTTGACCAATTCTGAATACAGTCTATCATCTAAATAGATGTCGCCTGCAGCAGGTTTGGCACTGTGTTCATATGTTGCTGATCTCAAGAGATCTGAGGCTTGATGTACTGGACCAGAGGAAGAATGGGCTACAAGATGACAGATGCATGGCTTCCTCTTCAGGGACTGGGCAAAACAGGTGCTCAGGATCTGCTTACCAGCACCATTGGAAATGTGTGCTTGTTGAGTTAGGAATGGCATTCTGCATGCACAGAGCTAAGGGAGAGGAGCCAAAGCAGGCTGGAGGGCCTGACAAGTCCTCCATTCAGCTCTCTACCTGCATTAACAGCTGACTCTCAAGCCCCAGGCCTACCTATGGATGTGCTTGCTGAATAGGTCATGATACTCTCTGGAGTCCCTATGTGGGTCCTCCTTCCTGGGCCTCAAAGTAGACAGGCTGGCCACCAGGGAGATACCAAACCACTGCACTTCATTCATCAGGGAAGGTTGGGAAATGGTGACACATGGGAGATCTGGCTTCTGAAACACACCTTTTTCTGAGAAGAACAAGAAAAGCAGGCCAGCAGTCACTGACAAGAGCAGGACCAGGATAGTGGGAATCATGGGAGTAGTCTAAAATGCAGTTGTGGCAATGGTCACATGTAAACTGACTAGAACCAAGCTAGCTATGTACAAAAATGGTAAATTTTATAGAAAATACTTCCCCACTAAAGCTATTTTTTAATATGCACACACATTGAGATTCCTACTATCATCTACACTGGGAAGAAACAATTTCGGGATTCAAATTCCTATGAAACACTTAGGGAAAAAAAAACATCAGAGGGCAGGAAAGCTATAGCTAGCTTCACTGTCATCTCATTCACTTTAAGCTGCTGGATACATCCGGTGATATTGGCAGATAGATGGTCTAGAATGATTTCTAATTATCTGTAAACATTACCTAAACCTCTGACAGGTAATCCTCTATGTTCATTCATCACATTACGGGTATCAGGGCTCTCAACCCACTAATGAACAATAAACTCCAGTGAGTTAGACATCCAGCAATGTTTTATTTTAAAAAGAAAGTAATGGAACACATCATACTTCATAAAGACAATACGGTACATACTACGTAGTGGGCTTTTATTTCAGTTGTGCACATGATGTTTTTAAAATAGTCTCATTACTTTTGGTAGGCAATACTGTGGAATATATCTTACAACCATTCTTGGGAAGAGATTGGCTCTAAAACCCTTGTGGATACCAAAGTCCTCATGTGCTCAAGTTTCTTACTGAAAATAGTAGTGTTTGCATGGAACCTATCCATATCCTCCCAAATACTTCAGGTCATCTCTAGATGACTTATACTACCAAATACAATGCAAATGTTATATAAGTAATTATTGTATAGTTTAGGGAATAGAAATGAGAGGGAAATCTGTACTTGTTCATGCATTTTTTAATATTTTATTTATTCATTTGAGAAAGAGAGAGAGAAAGAAAGAGGCCAACACAGAGAGAGAGAGAGAGTGGCAAGCCAGGGCCTCCAGCCACTGCAAACGAAATCCAGATGCATGCACCACCTTATGCATCTGGCTTCATGTGGTACTGGGGACTCAAACTTGGATCCTTCTGCTTCACAGGCAAAAGCCTTAACTGCTAAGCCATCTCTCCAGCTCTCATTTTTTAAACTGCAATAAAAAGTTGCCTGCCTCCACAGATGCAGGATGCACAGATCTAGCTAGCTGTACATAGATCCATTCAGTCATATAAGCACTAAAGCACTCAATGCCCAGAACCACTTCCTCTTGCTGATTAAGACCTTGCAGTTTTGCAGTCTTATCTCAAACTGAAGCCACACTTACCAGCCCCACAGTAGAGGCCAGCACAGTTCTTGGCCAATCTGGAGGAATCTCCTTTCACCATCACACCAGTGAGAGGTGGTAGAGCCTTTTATAAGTCATAAAAGCCCTAAACTCCATCCCCATTTCACCAAGGGAGAAACTGTGCTCAGGGACACGCCTCTAAGAAGTGGTGGGAACAGAAATGCAAATGAGGGCAACCAAAGACTGGATGCTGAACCAGCCACATTTTAAGCAAATTTAAAGGGTTCTAAGAGTGATTTTGAATAAGCAGGATATACCCCACACTTGGCTTTTCTATCTCCCTTACGCTCTTGACAAGTCCCTTCTATAAAATGGGATGTGTTTCTAATGATGATTACTTTGCTGAGAGTATTAGGCAAGTTATTGGCCAGCTTCTTGTATTTTTAATATTGTCAAAATACTAGAGCGAGTTTTAACCCAATCCTTTCAAAATAAAATAACAACACTAAAAATTGGGTTCTGAATTTACTCCTGAATATGAGAGACAGGAAGAGATATTTAAAAATTAAACAGGGAGGTTTTTTAAGGAAGGATTTAGGGAAAAAAGAAATAAATAGTAACAATCAGCAGAAGAAGTAAATTCAACCGAAATGGGAAAGGAAAACCACTGTGGCCAAAGGAGAGGAAAGATGCTGAACAATAACATTCTTTAGAAATGGCATCACAAGGGAGGCGACCTGGAAGGTCCTCCTCGGCCATCCCCAGACAACCAGCAGTAATGGTTAGTGTCACAGTCCAGTGGGCTCTACAATCTCAGTATAAACTCCTCAAATGTTGCAAAACTTGCTGATCAAGTTCTCCCCTTCATAATGGAGCCCAGTGGCAAAGTCCTGCACCAGACTTCTAGGAGGAAAAGCAAAAGGATTTTATCAACTGCCTTTTTCTGCATTAATCATCACTCTCTGCAAAAGCTCCTTCCCAGCAGATCCTTAACCTCTTTTGTTTGAGGCATGAGAACTTCATTATTTGCAGATGCACCTTTGCATATATCGCCAACTGAATCCATGAATGAAAGTGCACAAGGGAAATGCCAAACATCTATGACATACGAACTGTGTGGTAGGAAAGGATGCAGAGAACAGCAAACTATGGGGGAGCAGTGGTTCTTTACAGAGCCTGGATCTCCTTAGGAATTGAAGGCAAACTTTGATCTCCTTCCTAGTAAATGCACCTGCTCCAACAATGCTGCTAGTCTGGGAACACCAGGTTCATGAAGCATTTTCAAAGCTCACTGCCCTGGGGCAGTGCTTTGGGGGTAAACAATCCAGCCACTAGGTAGAAGGGCTCGTTTTAACCAAGGCAAGCCTCCAGCAGCAACCCCGACTGGGAGAACAGGAAGGGGGGGCTGACACTTGAGCCAGCCCAAGGTAGACTTGGGGACCTGCCCTGGAAAGGAGGCTGCAGAAGAAAGCCTGGGCTTTCTAGATAAAGAATACCAAGGAGGCTCTGAAGGTGGCATGAAGCCACTGGGGACTCAGAAGCAGGGTGTGTCCTCATCAGATGGGCTTCCCAAAGGAGCCCTTGGGCTGCAGAGAAAGTGGACAGCAGATGGAAGTGTAGGCAGGAGGGAGCTGACAGTCCAGCAGGGCAGGATACAAGGCCTGAACTAAGGCCAGGATAGGAATATAGTAAGTAGCAGGGCCAGGGTCTTTTAACTCCACTGGGAAGCCAGTCACCAGATCTCTGAGGATGGGCATCACCTCCATTGTATTCCATGATAAGAGTTCAAGACACTTAGGGTTCCTTGTGTCTATTTCTGCTCATTCCGAACCCTAGTGGCTTTCCTCCTACATGTACCAGAAAGACATGGAAGGTGACTTCTGCAGTGCACCTGTACTCAGCAGGTTAGCCAGAATGATCTGGGTGAAGATTTTCCTTACTCTGGTCTCCCAGGACGCAGGACGGAGGTAGTAGGTGCCTGTTTCACAGTACACACAAGAGGGGCCCAATGCACATGGGTGCAAATAAATGAGTGAAGCAGTTAAAAGCTGTTACTGGGCTGGACTTAGGCATCCTTTAGTAAGGGAAGCCATTCCCAAAATAATGGGCACTGGTATAGGGACTCTCATTTTGCTCAATATCAAATCACAAGAATTGTTTATTTGGTCTTTTTGGTTTTAAATCCTTAGAATGAGAGCAGACCACAGACCACAGACAGCTCCATGATGTGGCCTGATAGCAACACTTCTTTAGGACTGTAAATGTCACACTGGAAAGAGTAAATACTCCATATCACATTGACTACTCTCAGTTCTGCATGGTGGAAGCAGACAGTCCACATTACCATATGTCCCGCCTGGCACTCTGGCAGAACTTCTGACTCCTGAGGCATCCGAAAGGCCATTAGTATTCACACTTAGCCTCTCAGCCTGGTCCACAGGTACCAGACCACAGCCAAGCAAGTCTGCCTATACAAACTGGCTTCAGGTTGTGCCTTTGGTGTACACAATTCTGGGCCTTTCCAAAAGAAGTTCTACATTACCATCAAATGAAACTGTCAGGTGAACCAAATCTGCTACTGTGCCCAACTGGGTGGTTACCTCTATCACTTCAACAATGCTTACCAGAACTGAGTTCCTTTGCTGGAACTGCCCAAGATCTGCCTCATGATGGCAGAGAGGACATGAAAGGACTAAGCAGCGACATTGAGAAACAGAAAGCAGGGAAGACCAAAGAGTCATGCATGCCTGGCTTTGGACTTTGAGAAATCCCATAACAGAGAATGAGACTGTGGGATGCTCTGTATCCTGTAAAGTATCAGCCCAGTGCTCTAATTCCAGAAATGACTTGATCTTAAAATATCCTCTCCTTGCAGACATCCATATGCCCCTTTTCTAAGAGAAGCTGCTTTAGAGCACTGGCCCATGGAGTCCTGATCCCAAGATTCTCCACTATGAGTCTTTACTGAAGCACAAGTGTCTTCAGATGCCCCCACTACATACCATAAAGAAGTCTTGTCCCCCAGAACCTAACGTAAACCCCAGATTGCACTATGCCCAGACAAATAGAGTACAGGAAGGAAGGAAGGAAGGAAGGAAGGAAGGAAGGAAGGAAGGAAGGAAGGAAGGAAGGAAGGAAGGAAGGAAGGAAGGAAGGAAGGAAGGAAGGAAGGAAGGACGGAAGGAAATAGATAAGTGGGTAGACCAGTGGTTGGATGGCCCAAAGGATGAACGAAGGGGCAGATGGAAGGGTGTGGAAATAAGGATGCTTTCTGTGAAGAGAAGGCCAATGGTGTGGTTAGACAATAACTGCATAATGACTTTCCCCAGGATGTTAATCAGCCAACTCAGCAGCAGCCATGAGTAGTCATGGTATTAGCCTAACAGAGACACTGCTAGTTTAAAGTCCAGGGGACACTAAAATCAGAATGAAATGAAACAAGGGCATCAGACTTCTTGGATCCTAAAAGATGAAACCATGGAGATGTTCTGAGATGAAGATGAACTAGTCCTTCAAGAAAATCCAAGGGTTAACCTGAAGGCAGCTCAGATATCATCAAAGCTACCAGCTCATCACACCTGCTGTGCAAGCCCCCAGGCCAATGGCCCTCTGCAGTGACAACCAAGGGCACAGAAAGAACCCTGAGCCCTCAGGGAAATGAGAGTAAAAGAGGGGCTAGACAGAGGCAGTAAGCAGCAAAAGGTCACTGAAATACTATCCACAGGTAGCATATAGTTTTTTTTATTAAATATCATTATTATGCATAATTAGATGCATTGTGTGAGCAAATCCTATAATGGTACCCCCATTTCCCTTTTCCCTGTCCCCAATCCATTGGGGATCTCCTAGGATGGCATCAGTTCATGGGGTAGAGGGTTATGAATTTCTCTAGACATAGCCAGTCTTCCCCTTGTGTGCTGTTGAGCAGCATCTATTTTAAGGTCCAAAATCTTAGGACATTGACCGTTTTCAGTTCACTAATCTGACTAGTATAGGGGCTACTGTGCTCCTCAAGGGACACCTAACAATTTCTGAAGACAGTTTTGGTTACCATAACAACAGATAGGCACTGCTCCTGGCATCTAGTGGGTAGAGATCAGGAAGCCTGCTAAATATCCCCAATGCATAGGGTAGTCCCAACCACAGAGAATGCTGGGACCCTAAATGCCTATGGTGCCATCTCTGAAAATGTTTAAAATATATGAGCCTAACAAATTAAAAACAGTGCACCAAAATTCTGTTAATGGCAGGAAAAAGCTAACAAGCCAAATAAATATCCAATATTCAGGCTATAATCCAACAAATTATTTGCTAGAAAATAATCATTCACTAGATATTCATTAACTGAGCTTCGTGGTGTACAACTAATCCTATCACTCTGAAGCAGGTGTATCTTGAGACCCTGTCTCAAAACAATAAAAAATAAATATAAAGAAGTTATTCACTGAATATTAGGCCCATGTGAGGTTTTGCTGGGATGTTATGCAGAGAGAGAAAAAAAAACAGAATATCTGGAATAACTTTTTATTTGTTTGAACAGTCTCTCCTGTAGCCCAGGCAGACCTTGAATTCACTATATAGCTGAGGATGACCTTGAAGTCTGATCCTACACCTCTACCTTCTGTGTGCTGAGATTACAGGTATGTGCCACCGTGCCTGGCTTTTTTGCAGTGGTGGGGATCGAACCCGGGGCTTTCTGTACACTAGGTAAGCAAAATACCCAATAATTTTTAAGACACTAATAATGTGAGAGTGTTTTCCTTAAATGGTCAGGAATAAAGGGTGGCTATAAATTCATATATGATTGTTTGGTTATTTTGTTTACCAAAAGAAAAAAAGCTGAGAAGACATCCAAATGCACTTGTAACTGGTGTGAGTGGAACACATGGGGAAATAAAAGGAGGTATTTGTTATGAGTTCACACAAAATCTAAAATGGCCTCTTCTTTTCATGACCCCTGAGGGCAAGCAGGCTATTGTTGAATTCTTTCTGAATTCTGCTTCACTCTGCCTCTGAGCAGGTTGAGCCAAGTGATGAAAGCTAGAACCACATGATTCCAGAGGCACCCAGGGCCACCTCCACATGCAGACTTGTTCGGTCTAGCTTGTTGGATTGGTCCTTGGGGTGATCTACCAAGACCACGATGGGCTGCTAGCATTTAAACTCAGAAGATTTCCTGTCAAAATCTGGAATGGCTAACACTCCTAAGAGTTACAAAAGCTGGTGAACATAGATGACAGTCCCCAAAGACTCAAGGAGACTCAAGTGTCTCAAGCAGAGTCGGGCCATCCCCTCATTCACTTGCCAAAACCCCAACCACTCCCTGTTCCCTGACTTATGGGCATTTGTTTGGGAGCTGATCCTGTTGGACAACTTACTGTGCAATGACCCCAGCAAGGAGAACACAGAAGTGGGTAAACCTTCCTGGAGAACGGCCAGGGCAGCCAGATGGCACATAGCAAGAACTCCTGCCAGGGGAGGCATGCAGGATGCCTGGGCTAAATGATGCTTACAGCCTCAGGTATGTCACTCTGGATAAGGATGAGAGCTCTGGAGGACCCCACCCTTGGAAAAAGTCCATGAAAATTGCAAAGTGTTGGGCTGGAGAGATGGCTCAGTGGTTAAGGCACTTGCCTCCGGTGCCTAAGGCCCAGGGTTCAATTCACCAGGTCCCACATATGCCAGACCCACAAGGTGGTGGACTTGGTGGTGTGCGTGCTCTCTCTCTCTCTCTCTCTCTCTCTCTCTCTCTCTCTCTCTCTCTCTCTCTCTCT
>PVHP010047356.1:0-11002 GCA_004024765.1 Zapus hudsonius
GTAGTTAATATCTGTTAACTGTACATATGTCATTTAAAATTTTATGATAGTACATTCATCCAACAAATGTTTATATTATGATTTCTATTTTTAATGAAGAAAGTAAGGCATGGATTAAAATATGAAATCCAGTTCTATTCCAATCCAAATGTCCCTTCATAATTTATGTTTGCTGGCTGATTGGTTATTTTTCCTCATAGTCTTTTCATTTTTAAATTTTAGTTTTATAGAAAACAAACAGTAAAAGGTATTTTAGTATTCCTGGATGCAAAAGTACATACTATTTTACAGAACATCATGACTATGTTATATTGTCAGAACTAAGGATTCTCTATTAATTACACTACTTTTAAAACGTCATCATTTTTCAGTAGTATTTCATGCTTATAAACCCAGGACTCAGTGATGAGAGTCAGTAGTGCCAGCAGAAGATGCAAACTAGCCATGGTTAGGCTACTGAGTTAGACACTGTATCAAAAATAAGACTGGGTGCAGGTGAGCTAGCTCAGGGGTCGTGCCCTTGCCTGGAATGGACAGGGCTCGGCCAGAAAACCAAAGCTTATCTTTCTTATTATCCTTTAGTTGTAATCTGAAAATTTTCTCCCTCTGAGGATGTCGTCTTGATTACTCTGCTGGCTTCTTTCTTGCCTGTGACATTTTCTCAGACTTTTACCGTTTCTGATATGTCCCCTGAGTCATTTCTCTAAGGAGCTCTGGCTTCTTTCACTGCAAAGAATGGCATTAAAAAGCTACATCTGAGAAGAGACATGGAAAAAGAGGGGGACTTGTTAGGGAGAAAAAAGGGTTCAACAAACCAGGGGACTGAGGGAAAGTAGCAGGTGGGGGATGATCAGGATACTTCATATACATATATGAGACTGTCAAATACTAAATACAAATAATAAAAAGATCCCATGACTAAGTATGCCTGTTACTATACAGGTATTTCATCTCCATGCCCTCTCAACGACATAGCAAGAGAAAGGCATACTGCTAGCCACCACATACACACATTGTAAGCATTTTGGTATATATCTTTTGCATCTACTTAAAGGTAAATGAGACTAATTTCATATGATTACAACAGAAACTATTCGTTCTCTCTCTTTTTCTCCTTTTTTCTTTTCTCTCAGTGAGGAATATGCTCTCACCAATCCTATACTATCACTTCCGTTTTTTTTTTAACTTCTAGTATACAATATGGATAAATATTGGCTTTAACATTGTTAGCTTGTACACTTAGGACACAAACTTTAGTAATTTCCAAAATAACTCTACGCAAAAACTGTTGGCTTCATAATGCTTAAAATTACATAAATTTTCTTTGAAATACACATTATCTTATTTGCTACTTGATAGTGACCCAACAAACTCTCAACATTTTCTGTATCAGAATTAATTCACTTTGCTACAAATTTTTATAAGTTTCAAATTCTAGTTGTTCATAGCTGGTTAATAAAAGAAAAACAAGAATGAAACTGATGTGTTATGGGTGATATTGAATTCTGTAGCCTTACTACACTCACTTCTCATTTTCAGGAGGTTTTTTTGTATGCTCTTTCAGATTTTCTATAAAGATAATTGTGTTGTCTCTTAGAAATGCATTTTCTTTCATATTTTGTTTCTACCTTTCCACTTTGTATGTTTTTTGTCTCTATATCTATACTAAGGAGTTTCCAAGAAATATTAAATAAGCATCATGATGACAAACATTTATGGTTTTTTCTGTGATAATAAAGAAAATTATCCTATTTTTCACCAGCACATATTGCACTGACTGCATGGCCTTTTGTATATATGTGTGCATGAGTTGACATGTTTTAATCAGTGTGTGTAAATGTGCATACACATACATGCCTGCATGCAGAAGCGAGTGTTCCCTTTTGACTGTCTAATTCAATAGCTCTCCAACTTATTTCTTGAGGCAGGTTCTGTCTTTGACCCAACAGTTCATCAGTTGGGATACACTATCTAGGCTCTAAGCCCCAGGGATCATCCTGTTTCCACCTCACCATGTCCCATATTACAGATGCTCTACAACTGGTTTCATAGCTTTTACAGCTTTTCCTTAGGTGCTGGGGTCCAAACTCAGCATGTCACATGACTTCACCATCACTCCATCTCAACTGCAGGATTTCACAGGTGATATTTATCAGGCTGAGCAAGGGTCTCTGTTCTTAGTTTGTCAAGTGTTTATAAAAAATGGGTGTGTTGGTTTATGCTTTCTCTAAATTATTTCTAGGATTATGATTGTCTTAAGCATGCGATACCATGGAATATACTTATGGATGTTCATAATATTAAGTAAACTTGACATCCTGGAAGTAAATATGAATCATCTGCATATTTCCCACTGTATATATCATCATATAAAACATAATAGTTTTCTGGATGAATGGTACAGCTACATTCTCATAATGATGTAGGATAATGCTGGCATCATGGCATGATTTCTGAAATTCACACTGTGTTTTCAGGAAAAGATTATAAAGAATTGCTACAAGGGCTATGTTAAATACTTGTGAAAATTCAAGTAAAATTCCTCCTTTCTGTACCCTACCCACTGGGGTCCTTCTTTGCACATTCTGAATCTGTCCATAGGATACGGGGTTATGAAACGCACCAGAGGTAGACAGTTTGTTACTTTTTTTCCTTTCCCCTTTGGGCATTGTTGCTGAGGGGGCAATGTCTCTGGAACATTGGAACGCAGTTCCTTGGCTTGACATAGTGGACTGAAGAGCAGGGCGACATCAGGCCTTCAGTGCTGGATTGGGACTGCTGAGGCCTCCAGCCACATAGACTGAACAGCTACTGCTTTCTTCACCCGTGGGCCTGCAGACTGCTATTGTTGGACTGTCATAAGCTACCCCAATAAATCCCCCTTTTCTCCAATCCATTCTATCAACTCTGTTTCCTTTAGAGAACCCTGACTAATACAGATACATTGCAATATTTAGACATGCTTAGAGTCAGTAATTTTTTTTTCGATAGTGTCATTTAGAACTGTGATAATTCAAGCATTCATATTGCTGTGGGTGTAATAATCTGTGCCTTTATTTTTTTCACAGAATCTCTTTCACAATTGTATACCTTCTCCAAAAGTTTGTCTTCAGTTTCCTACCAGTCCAACTAAGATTCCTTTAGAATTCCTATCACCTGTGGTTGAATTTCTCTTAACATATGTTCTTACTGCTTCAGAATCTCACTACACAGAAACCTCATACCATCAGTATGCTAGCCAAATACCTAAGTTAATGATCATTTATTAAATTTGATGGCTACTGTTTTAACAAACTTGGTTATACTAGCCAAATACTCAAGTTTTTTTATCATTTATTATATCTAAATGCAACTATTATAACAAATTTGGTTGTGTGTGTGCATGCATGCAATCATTCTACATACACTATAAGCATTAAAAGAACATAATGATGAGAATCCCATCACTTTGCACAAATTTTCACACATTGTGCTCCTACCTTCATAAGATGTAATAGCAAATATAATGAGTGATTACATAAATTACAATAAATTGACTAAATGAGAAAATGAGTGCTATTTATTTTATCCTTAAATCTCTTGAAGAATAAAACTTTGTATGGACTTAATCTGCAGATCCACAAAAACTTAGTATTTGGGAAATTTTCTTACATGAATTAAGAGAAATATCATGGCTATCTATTCTTAAAATGGTATCAGTTTTACCTGTTTGACTATAACATGAAAATTTTTAGAATGCACTTTTCTCTCTCTAATTTATAACCTAGGCACCAATTGATATGAATTTGTTGTTTCTACTTTTATTCTTCTATTCACTCCAACATTTCTGTAGTACACGTGACTTGTACATCATCGAGGGATGCTTTTCTATCCCTCCTTATCAAATGTTTGTGTGCTATGTGGAAATAGAAACAACTTCTACTTCCTACTGCCAGCACAACAAGCCTTGTGAAGAGCTGAGTTAGCTTGCATACTTATTTGGAAATCCTCAATTTTGTTATCTCAAGTGACTGTCCAACACACTGGCTTTGGTCCCAAACTATGCTCAACAAACCTTCCAAGAATGAAAATTAAGGACTTACTTAAATTAAAATTGTATGAGAAAAATTGAAAGTTATTCACTTCTTCAGAAACTTAGTATAATTACCATTTCATTTCATACTATTCTATGGTTTACATGTACGTGGCTGCTATGGTTCTCTGCCAATATATGCAGATTATTACCTCTGAGACATAGTGATGAAACATTATTCCTGTTCAAAAATTGAAAAAAAAATCTTTGCCTTGAATTGTTACCTGGATTTCTGATTTCAAAATACATGTAATTTCTTATTTTAATGTTTTTATTAACATTGATAAAATTGTTATATGATAATGAATAACTGAGGACATGCAGACACCTATATCATTTCTGTGTCTTCCATAGGCTATTAAATTTACAATTATTTTGGTAATAAAAATGTAAGATCAGCTCTCACTTTCAGCATAGACACTTATTATTATCTGTTTTAATATATAAGCATCATTAAAATTGAGCAACAGATGGGCACCCTATGGGAACATTCTGAGCTCTGGAACCCAGTAAGTCACCCTAGTGCTGGCTTATTGGCAACTTAATCATGTCAAGAAAGTTAAATCCAACTTGCAGTTAAACAACAAATGGTTGTTTATTTATAGTTCGGCTATAACTAACAGGAAGTCTATAATTTCTGCTTCTTCCATTGGTAGTCATGTAAAGCCCGTTTACCTGTTAATTTTAAAAAATTTGCAATTTTAGATCAAGTGCATGTGATAAATCAATCCTATGGAATAGGTGAAAGTCTACCATCTTCTTAAAAATATTGAAATTACCACATTTTATTAAAGTAGGATGTATTTTGTATAAATACTTAAATACCTTCATTTTTACAGGAGAACATAGGGGAAAACATGTTATTATCATCACCCCAAGTTTGCTCAAATTCATTTAGGCAAATTTTGATACATGCTATGTAGAATTATATGTAATTTTTGCTATACATCAATAAATATGTCAGCTCTAACTTCGTAGTCTGAATGAAAAATTGTCAACTGCTTAATATTCTCAATATTGAATATACAGCAATATTCTGGAGGTAAATTTTTTTCAGGTTTTTCTCTTAATTATCTAGAGATGTTTAGTTCCCCTTGCTTGTTTTTCCGTCTTTGATGCAAAGTAATTTTTTAAAATTTATTTGCAATCACAGAGTTATAGAAGACAGACAGAGAGAATTGGCACATCAGAGCCTCCATCCGCTGCAAATTCACTTCAGATGCAGACACCAATTTGGACATCTGGCTTTTCGTGGGCACTAGGGAATCAGACATGAGTCATTAGATTTTGCAGCCAAGTGCCTTAACCACTGAGATATCTCTCCAACAGTATTTTTTAACTGATAGATATATGCACAGATAGGTTCAATGACCTAAGGCAGACTAAAATTTCATATCCTTCAAGATATAAGAAATAAAATCCCCCTTGCCAACATAATTCAAGAACTCAGACATTATGATAAACTTGGATTCTGCCAAGCCGTACAGATTGTCCAAAGTACAGATTTTGAAATAATGGACAATGTGGTCCATAGCTCCCCAAGTTTTGTCATGTTTAGATTCATTCACTTGGTGGCTTCCTAGGTACAAATTAGCACATGGTACCACAAAATTTCTGCAGGACCAATAATAAAAGTATCAAGGAGAGAAAGAGAGAGAGAGAGAGAGAGAGAGAGAGAGAGAGAGAGAGAGAGAGAGAGAGAGAGAGAGAGAGAGAAAGAGAGCAGATATGGATTGTTTGATATTCCATTCTATAATTCTTTACAACAGTTCTTCTATTACATTTTCTTCATGAGATTGTCAAATTCACACTTAACTAAGTCTATGAAATATCATCCAAAGCTGGCAAACACACTGTGTAGTGCAGAGGGAGATGGTTTCTTTCACTACTTCCTGCCCCCAGTTCTGGGCACAGACCCTGATCTTCTCTTTGGGCTCTGCTAACAGTGACCAGCTCCCTTCATCCTATGATGAAGACAAGCATTATACTACTTCAGTATTCACCATCTGTCTGATTTTAATAGGCACTACTTGAATTATTTTAATTTAAAATTTATTATCTATAAATGGATCTCTCAAACACATCTTAAACGGAATACTTTACAATTCTCTCAGCATTCATTTCAATTTGTAGTCATGGAGAATTTATTCCATTCATTATCCAAACTAGATGACACTTGCCATTTGACATTTCTAAAATTGTGGTCAAGATTTTGTTTTTGATTAATGAAATGACTACACATTGACCTAATATATAGAAATGTAAAGTCATCAGCCACGGTTCATGTCTTGTACAAGTTACCAGTGATTAAATAATCCAGAAATATTTCAACTTTTAACACTGAAAAATAAATCCTTCATAGAGTTGAGCTAATTTTTTGACAATTAGTAGCACAGTGAAATCAGGAACAGGTGCCTATAGAAAAAGTGAACCTTTTCTGATTTTAACTATGTAAACGTGGCCATGATATATGGTTTTTATTTGGTTGGGTTCCTCAAAGTTGATACACAAGGTGAGCGCTTTTTATATAGATAGTAGGACCTCATCAACATAGAGTGGAGACTGAATTTTTATAAAGTGTTCCCCTTGCTCATCCATTGCTTATTTTTCATGTGTATGCATTTTTAATAATTTATTTATTTGCAAGCAGAGAGAGATATAGAGAGAGAATGGGCACAATATGGCCTCTAGCCACTGCAAACAAATTCTAGACCACGTAGTGCATTTAAGCTTCTGAATATTTTCATTATCCACAATTTGATATATTGGATAAGTAAATCTTATGATGGTACCCCTATTTCCCTCCTCCCTGTCCTCAATACACTGGGGATCCTCCTCGGTGGGCATACAGGATTAGTCCATGGAGTAGGGGGTTGTGAAATTGCTCTAGAGGTAACCAGTTCACTCCCTCCTTTGTGTGTCGTTTCTGAGGGGGGCAATGTCTCAGGATAGTCTCCCCACCATGGCTCTTACATTCTTTCTGCCCCCTCTTCCACTCAGTTCCCTGAGTCTTGGTTGGTGAGTTTTAAGTCTGCTTTATTGTTGAGAACTTAAGTATCTCTTGACTTCTGCTTTGGGTTGTATTGGGTATAGTTGGTGTCTGTCTCCATTGACCTTTCCTTGGTTATCTGACTTGCTGTGGTGCATGTGTTATTGAAGAGTGCACATCTGTATAAACATGTGCATAATGTAGAGTACACCCTAGGTTGTCATTCCTTAAGTACCATATACTTTGTTTTTTCGACGTAGTGTTAAACTTGCCAGAACTGACCAATCCAGCTAGATTGGCTAGTCAGCAAGCCCCAGAGACCTATTAGTCTATGTTTCTCTACCACTGAGATTATATGTACATGTCACCATGAAAACTATGTTTTTGATTGTTTGTAATTGACTTGAACTTAGGTCATCATGCTTGCATAGAAAGCCTAAACTGAATGAGCTATCTCCTCAACCCAGGAATATGTGTTTTGGTTTGTTTTTAATTGTTGTGTTTTTTCTTTGGTTTTGTTTCAAGATTACCATGACTCTTGATATTTTAACTTCTTAATTGTTGTGTGTGTTATACCATTTATAATTCTAGTATGATAATTTTGTTTAGTCCATTAGAAGGTGGTGAGAAGATAGTACATATCATTTCCCAACCTGCAATTTTTCCTTATTTTCATTTTTCCTTTTGTTGTTTCCTCCTTCTGCCTCTTTTTCTTTCCAAAACACTATCTTTTATAGAGTCAGCTAATGCAAAAGCTGAGGGCACCATCTGGTATGAGCAGCCATCAACAGAATGGGAGGAAGCCTAACCTCAAGAATAATTGCTCAGGCCTGCATCTCCCTGTCCCAGTCATTGGTTCCTTCCCACACTAAGCTGTTGATCAAAGAGACCTATGAGGAGCCCAAAATATGACAGACTTCTTTCAAAGCTCTTGGATACCTCCCCCAGGCCTAAGATAAGACCCTATTGCTGAAGAAATCACAAAGTGTCATCAAACAACACCAAGAGATCCTTCTAGATCCAGAATGATAACCAGCTCCCAGATGGTAGCATGTGTATCACTGGAAGATGTTTCATTAGCTGCCAGGGGAAATTGGTCAATGATATGTGGAAAAATCAGAGACCACTGATATACAATATAGACACCTGTCACAATGCTGAATACAAGGCTGTCTGGAAGAGACCAGCCAAGTATTTATCTGTGTAATATTGGCACTAAACTGAGAAGGGTCATCAATGGCTTAATGATTGGCTAAGAGATCCACTTAGTGACAAGGAACCCTTAACTGGAACTGGGATTCATGGCAAAATCCTGGGGCGACGAAGAACCCAGGTTCCAAGGGGAAATTACCACTACCAGAGAGCTAAAGAGAGGCTACACCCATTAGAAGCTAGCCAACATGTTGTCTCATTTAAAGTATACTGATCTCACTCTCCGATGGAGATTCCGTTTGTATTTCTCAGAAGGCATTGAGAGAGCTAGGGAAAACTCAATTCCACCAACAATACATTGGATGAAGGCTGACATCCTGGCAGGAGACAAACCACACATAGCCTTCAAACAGGTCACAAATGAAACCTACAAGAATGAGATAAACAGGAGACCAATCACCACAGCAAGTCTGATAACCCATGTAAGGTCAGTGGAGACAGACACCAAGGATACCCAACATAATCTAGGGCAAAGATCCAGAGGCACTTAAGATCTCAACAACAAAGAAGACTCAAAACTCACCCACTATGACTCACAGAACTGAGTGGAAGAGGGGGTGGAAAGAATGTAAGAGCCATGGTGGGGGAGACTATCCAGTGACATTGCTTCCCTCACCAACAATACACAAGGGGGAAGGAAAAAAAAAAAAGGAAAAACTAGGTACTTCTGGTGCCATTCATATCCCCTATCTTATGGACAGATCCAGTATGCACACTGAGGAAGGACCCCAGTGGGTAGGGGACAGAGAAGAGGGAAACAGGGACACATTCACAAGATTTGATTATGCAATGTATAACCTTATTCATAGTAAATATATTTAAAAAAGAAAAACATTGTTTAAGAAACTAGGGTTGAAATGAGCAAGATGCTTAGAGTTTTGTTTACCATTTACTTGATTTCATGGTATTGAACTGTTTTTATGTTCTGTGTGTGTGTGTGTGCGTGTGTGTGTGTGTGTGTGTGTGTGTGTGTGTGTGTGTGTGTGTGTGTGTGTGAGAGAGAGAGAGAGATCTCATGTACAATAATAGCCAAAAGGCATGAATTCCACACATGATTATATATTTTATCCACATTAAAAATGTGTAATCATACATACTATGCTGCAAATGTTTTTTTGTTAAGGAGAATGAAATAATAAAAGAAAAAAAGATTTCTATGTGTATTTTGGATCACAAAGTTCATAATTTATAAAGGGAGAATACTTAGAAATCACTAGAGTAAAATGTATGCAAATAAATACCAACTTAAATATCTTAGTGCTTCCAGAAAAAGGTATGACTGTGGCAATGGAAAAATAGAAGTCTGGTTTAGAAAACAGCTCACTTTTGTATGACATATGCTTCTGCATTTTTAAAGATTTTTTTTCATTATACATTTATATACCTTAAAAAGTACTTACAAAATCCAGAGGGTAAATATTCAGATCAACTAATTAGCATATAATAAATTTCAAGATATATGAAGATATTCTATCATCAAAATTTTAAACTTTATTGTTGGTGAAGAAGTTGTAAAACCTCAGCGAGCAGATTTTTCAAGTTTCTAGTTTCAATCATTTAAAGGTCTGCAAAACCACCAAATCCCCGGAACAATTGTCCAATGGCTGAGTAAGCAGAAACCTTATTACATTTGAAGGAAGACATTAAATTCTGACAAGAAATACAAAATGATATATTACAACTGTAAAAGTACCTCAAAACTTTTTCATAGGGAAAAAAATCTCTCATGATTGCATACCAAAAGGAGGACCCTTTCATATGCAACCAAAGGAGAGGTGAGTTAAGTGGAAACACTATGATACTCAAATCAACAAACCAATGTTTTACTGGGCATTCAATGTTCAGAGTATGTTTGAAAAGTTAAGCGTGGTTAAGGGTGATCTTTAAACACTCTGACTGCTCACTTTTAAATATGAAGTTTTTGTTAATTCAGCCCCATTTATTTCCTAAAACAATGGCTACATATTTCACCTACTGTTCACAGTGTAATTATTTCATGATGTGAATCAAGCATGTATAATTTTAGCCAGAGTAGATTATCCACCAGTCTGATTATGAGGTCAGCTCTATCATTTTTTTTTATTTTAAATATTTTTTATTGTCCATAATGAGTTACACTACTTAGTGGGCAAACAATGAGTTGTTATTCCCAATTCCGTGCTGTGCCCCATCCCCAATCCGCTGGATAACCTCCTCCATGGGTCGTCTGGATCAGTCCTTGTGACAAGGGATCATGAATAGCCTAGTATTCAGCCAGGTTCTCCTGGCCATGCCTCTGGATAATCTCCCCCAGCATGGCTCTCACAATCTTTCTGCCCCCTCTTCCGTATAGTTCCCTGAGTCCTGGTGGATGAGTATTAAGGCTGCTTTAAGGCTGTGAGTTTAGGGGTCTTTGTGTTGAAAATCGTTGGTTTCTGTCTCACTGACTAATCCTGTGTTGATTGAATGGCTGTGGCTATGGGTCCCTTGTTCATCCCGACATTCTCTGCGGGGTTCCATATGGATCCTCCATGGTATGACTGTGGTGGCTCCTCTCTTGCCAGAATCTCAGCTATCGGCCTACGGTTAGTTGGTAGGGTTAGATGGGCCCCAGCTCTCTCGCTGCATCCTGAAAGATACAAACACAATCTCCATCGGAGAGTGAGATCAGTGTAGGTTAACAAATATACACAATTCTGGATTAACTAAATTCTATATTTAGTAGCCTCCCTGTCAATTGTTCCCATAGT
>PVHP010047357.1:0-12928 GCA_004024765.1 Zapus hudsonius
CCCTTGCCCTTGCCCTTGCCCTTGCCCTTGCCCTTGCCCTTGCCCTTGCCCTTGCCCTTCCCCTTCCCCTTCCCCTTTCCCTTTCTATTTTCTTTCTTTTCTTTTCGAGGTAGGGTCTCACTCTAGTCCAGGTTGACCTGGAATTCACTATGTAGTCTCAGGGTGGCCTTGAACTCACAGTGATCCTCCTGCCTCTTCTTCCTGGGATTTAATCCTGCTGGAATTAAAGGCGTGCGCCACCATGCCCCATTTCTTTTGTAGGTTTCTAAGCTAATAAAACCTCATGGAGTTACTGCAGCTTTGGAAAGGCACTCTGGTAGCTTTGTGAGAAGAGCAGGGAAATGAGTTAAAATCTTGTGTGTTGTGCTGAGTTTGGGATTCATGCAGTAAAGAAAGGAAATTGCATAATCAGATAGGGGAACTCTGTGGCTATGATAGACTGATTACTTTCATACTTTAAGATTATTGTGGAAAATGGACTGAATAGTGAGGAGTTGTAGTCAGCTTTTTTTCTTTGTATAAAATAACCTGAGATAACTCATAAGAGGGAGAAGTTTCAGTCTATGGCCTGGTGGCTGGGCTGCTTTGGGGCCTGTGATGAGGCAGCATAACAAGGCAGACATGTGGAAAAGCAAAGTTGCCTCCCTCATGACAACCGGGAAACAAGAGAAGTAGAAAAGGGGTATGTTCCTAATGACTTAACTTTCTTCAGTAGGTTCTGTCATCTCCCAAGAGAGCCATAGTCTGGGGACTAGTGGTATATAAGCCTTTAAACATGGAACCTTAGGAACAGTTAAGATGCAAACTAAGCAGATGTCTAGGCGGAAGATGTGGCCGAGATTATTCAACAGTTTTATTGGACTTGATCATGAAGTAGGCTAACTAGGCACGCCACTGGTCATCTCATCTAAGAAAACCTTGTAACAAGTTACTGTCAGGGCTCCAGTCATTCTACTGAACTTGATCATAGAAACTCAAAATATAAGAACTATTCTAGCCCCTTTCTTATTCCCCACGTTCAGTTAGCAGTTCCTGTTGATCCTGTCTTCTAAGTATCCCTTGGATTGTTTATCATTCCCAGACACTATTAGCACTCTTCTCGAGCATTCATAATTTTCGTCTTAATAAAAATAGTTATGTGATGATGATGATGATTGAGGCAGGCTCTCACTTTTGCCCAGGCTGACCTAGAACTCACCCTGTAGTCTCAGGCTGGCCTCAGACTTATGCCAATCCTCCTACTTCGGTTTCTTGATTGCTGGGACTAAAGGTTTGTGCTACCCTGCCCAGCTTTATGTTACCATTTGAGAGAAGGATGGAGAAAGAAAGGCAGAACAGTGAGTGTGAGTGTGCCAGGGCCTCCTGCCACTGCAAACTCTAGATGCATGTGCTCTGTGCATCTGGCTTTGCGTGGGTACTGGGGAATCAATCCCAAGCCATCAGGCAAGCTAGTCTTTAAACACAGAGCCACTTTTCCAGCCCTGATGTTATTATTTTTAGGAGTTGATTTAAAAAGTTTAAATTATAAGACAAGACTTTCATATTCATTATTAGTAACGAGACCACTTTGAAATGCACAGGAGGATTCAGTAATCTGTCAGATTTTGGCTTAGTGTAGATGGAAGTATCCCCTAATCTCTTGCTGTTCCCAAGTTTCTGTGTGCTGAATTAAGAGAATGCAAGCAGAAGAAAGTAAGAAGTATTTGTCTTTTGCTCTGAACAGAGCAAAGCCATGACTGCTTTGAAGATGTTTTATTTACATGATTAAGTATGCCAGGGTCTTTTGCCACTGCAAACAAATGCCATATGCTTGTACCACTTTTTGCATATGGCTTTACATGGGTGATTGGTGAATTAAACCCTGGCTGACAGGCTTTTCAAGCAAGCACCTTCAACTGCTACAGCCCCCTGTGAACTTTTAACTTAAATGCTAAACAACAAAATGGAAAATTGTAATATTATAGACCAAGTTTATTTAACTTTCATATAGTTTAACATTGAAATAGCTCCCAGGTTCTCATCTAACAAGTGTCTGTCATCTCTTGTATTTGGAGCCTTTATCTGCATGCCGCCCTTTAAGTAACATGATTTATGATATTTTTTGTTTGGATAATGGAGAGATTATCAGTAAGCTTTGATAAACAGTGAATATGCAAGTAATTTTATTCATTACTAAAATCCTTGTTATAGTCATTTGTTGTGTTTTAATCCTCATGAACTAGGCACTGAATTCTGAAAGTTAAATTATTTTTTCCAGTGCCTGGGATTGAACCCAGGGCCTTGCATTTGCTAGGCAAGCATTTACCACTGAGCTAAATTCCCAGTCTCCTGAAAGTTTAATTTTTAATTTTGAAAAGATGAGTAATAATTGTGGAATCTACTGAAATTATATATTTTTATTTTTATGTACCTGTGTGTTTATGTGTGCATGTATGAGCATGTGCATGTAGAGAATGAAGGACACCCTCTGGTGTTGCCCCCCAATCCCCACCCCAGGTAGGGTCTCCCTTTAGCCCAGGCTGACCTGGAACTCATTCTTTAGTCCCAGGCTCACAACGATCCTCCTACCTCTGCCTCCTGAGTGCTGGGACTTAAGGTTCATGCCACCACACCCAGCTCACCTGTTTTTGAGGCATCTCTCAGCTTGGAGCTTGCCAAGGAGGCTGAGCCAGTGAGCCCTAGGATCCTTTCTGTGTGTTTCCCAAGTGCTGGGATTACCCATAGCACTGGCCTTTTTCTTGGGTTCTGGGAAGGGAACCCAGATCCTCATGCTTGTGAAGCAAGCATTTTACTGACTGAGCCATCTCCCCAGCCCCTATCTAAATTCTATAAAGACCACAGCATTTTCCATCCACAGTGGGAAATACTACAGACTGCTCTTGGTCTGCCTAGTTTTTGATGCCAGCAGCAGTCTCTACTGTGCAGGTGGTTAAGGAGTATCAGTTACACCTACTAGATGGATAGGTGTTTTCACTTATTAATGCTTTCTTGAAGATTACTAGCAGTTTTTAATATATGAATAGAAAGAAGGATGCTGGTTAATGAGCTGTGTCATAGACTTATTTCACCATATTCTCCAATATGAAAACCTTACTTCATTTATGAGAAGATAAGTATTGCAGGTCTTCTGAAGAAAAATGCATTCGTTATATTGTAATGCATGTACCCACACAAAATGATTTCAGCGTTTCCTGTTTCCATCTCTTCTCACACCATCTCCTGTGTGTTCCTTTATCCCTCTCAGAGGGCCTCGGGATGGGGATAAGTCAGTAGAGTTTGAACATGAAAGCATGCATGTATGGGGAAGGATGAGGCCTGGATCTGTACTTTGGAAAAAGCATATGCCATATCTTAAGATGTGCTGTAAGACCTGGTGTTTACTGTTACGCTCCTCACACTTGAACGGTGAACTGACAAGTAGTGTGAAACATGCTAGACAACAGGAGGGAGTAACTTTATTAAAGCAGCAGTAAGGTATTTAACAGAAAAGGAATTTACTTTTTAAAAGTTTCTCATTGAAACTCCGGTGTTAAGCAACTTTATTGCAAAGAAATTTATGTTTTAACTGTATTAAAGTCAATCTCTACTCTTACCTCGGTAAGTGCTTGATCTGATTTCTGTAACTATGGATTTGTGTTGCTGATACTGTTAACTTCATATAATAGTTGTCATGTAGTAGGAACTCTTATGTCTGGTGTCTTTTATTTAACGTCATTTTAAAACTGTCCTTGTTTGTGTCTGAGTAGTTGTTTTGTGTTGCTAAGTATCTGTTATGTAAGTATTCCAGAGTTAGTTGTCTGTTCTGTTGTACTTGCTTCCAGCTTGGGGCCACCTTGAATGAGGTGGGCAGATTATTGTGTGGACTATATTTTTATCTTCTTGGGCAAACATCTAAGAGTGGGGTTGTTGGTTCACAGAATATGTGCATGGCTAACCTCATTAGAAGTTAGGAAACTTTTCCAAATGCAGTTCTAGTTGCAGTGGATGGGAAGTAGTATTTCATTGTAATTTTAATTTGTATTTCCCTGCTGATTCACAGGCTTGAGTATCTTTATGAACTAATTTGCCATTCTTCTGTCTTCTCTTGTGAAATATTTACTCTCCTGTTCTTGGTTTTCACCTGCCCTTTTGTTCCTCATTCCTTTTTCCACTTTGTTCTTAAAGTGTTATTTATTTTCTTCTATTTCTTTTGGATAAAAGCCGTTATATAATCATTGGCATTTATTAAGAATAATGTGGAAATTTCTAACTCTCAGAAAAAGGAATAGTTCATAATCTCAGAAACTGGCAAGTTTTCTTCATTTACCTTTTCTAATTCAGAAAATACATAAAAGCTAGAAGCTGTGTTCTATTTTTATGGATTTATGGCATAATAAAAAATTGCTAGAGCATACATAGATTTTCTGAGTGCTTTATGTTTATTTACTGCTTTCATCATCAGAACACCTTGAGGTGGGTCTGGTTTTAAACCTCACCTATGTAGAAGGAGGCAAAACTGAGTACCTTACTTTAGGATCTGGGCTCATAAGTCACTGTACTGTACTGCCCTGTTTTGTCTTTCATCTGTCTTCTCTGCTTCCCCAATACTGGGGTGTGTGCCACCATGGCCTACATTTTACATGGGTGCTGGGGGTCAAATTCAGGTCCTGTGTTTACCCAGCCCCTATTGTGGTACCTCCATTCTTACAAGGCATTGGGTTCTGCCCAGAGACCTGCAGACAGCATTCAGAGGCCTCCTCTTTCTTCAACTTTCATCACCAAGTTGTCTTATTTTCTTCCAGATACCTTGGGCTTTGTCTTCTTCCATCTGCTGGCACCACTGGTTACATCTGCTATAAATTTCTTGCTGGGATAATTGAAATATTGTCCCATTGTAGCATAGCAGCTCTTTAGTTCTATTTTCACACCATTTTTTTGATACCCACATTTAGTCATATCATAAAGGAACATTGGAGTTTTATAGAATAACTTCAAATATTTGTGCTTTGAATTCAGTCCATAAAGCATAACTTGCCCCTGCTTTTCCATAGATGGGGCTATTACTTTTATATGAGGAGATTGTAGTATCTCCCTGTGGTCTGTTTGGGTCTGTTCTTTAAGAGAAAAAGTTCCTTTGGTGATTTGATTCAGGTGTCCCTCATAAACTTAAATGTTCTGAATGCTAGGTCCCCACCTGGTGGCAGTTTGGGAATTGGAGCCACCTGGGAGGCAGTGGATTGTTGGGGCTCAGGTTATAGCCAGCTTCTCCTTGCCAGTGTTTGGAACACTGTCCTGTTGGCCAGGAGGTGATGTTCAGCCTCTGCTCGTCCTACGCTTTCCTCTGCCATCATAGAGCTTCCCCTCAGGTCTGTAAACCCTTTCTTCTCATCAGCTGCTTTTGGTCAAGTGTTTTTGTGCAGCACCATGAAGCTGACTACGACAGTTCCCATATTTACAATTCCATAATTTTCATTAAATTTACAGTATTGCATAGCCATCACCATAATCAGTTTTAGAGCATTTCCCTTGACCACATACAGAAACCTAGTATCTGTTCTCACACCTGTCTGAGGCAACCATTGATTTTCTTTGGACTTCATTGCCTTTTCAGGTAAATTCAGTAACACAGCATGTGATGCTGTGCCTGGCTGCTTTCACTCTACCAGAATTTTTGAAGTCTGTGATGGTTTGTCTTGTACTGGATTTAGAATCACCAAGGAGACAAACTGTGGGCACGTCTGTGAGGGAGTTTCCAGATTAGGTTAATTGAGGTAGAGAAGCCCACCTTGGTGCCCTGGACTGAATAAAAAGCAGAAAGTGAGATGAGCATTCACTGTTCTCTGCTTCCTGACTGTGGATCCAGTGTGACCATCTGCCTCATGCTTCTGACTCAGGACTGTATGACCTGAAACTGTAAGCCAATACAAGCCTTCCCTTAGTTGTTTGCTAGGTATTTTGCCACAGCAGAAAGAAAAGTAACAAATCCATCCATGTGTCAAGTACATGTGTTGTTTCTTTTTAAAATTTTTGTTTATTTAGTATATGTGTGTACATGTTCATGTGTGTGAGTGCGGGTGTGTGGAGGTCAGAAGGCAACTTCAGGGTCAGTCCTTGCCTTCTACCTTGTTTGAGGTAGGGTCTCACCAAGTTAGCTGGCCCCAGAGCTTCTGGGCAATTCCCTTGTCTCATCTCACCTTTCTGTCCTAGGCTTACACATGCTGATGCTATAGCATCCAATTGCCTTCTGGGGAATCTGCGTGTTCCCTACTGAGCCATTTCCTGTTCTGAGAAAAGTTTTATAACTCTTACATTAGCAGACATTTCTGAACTTCTTTCTTTATTGCTGTGGTTTTTAGATAATTTCTGAGGTAGGTTTTTTTCATTCCATATTGATCCCTTGCCCCTTCCTTAATACACTTATGCTCTCATATACTATACTTAAATAAGTCCAAAACTACAATTTCATATAATTTTTGTAAAATTATCTTTTAAATCTATTAAGAGAATAAAAATAAAATGTAGAATTATACTATCACATAGTTACCTAGGTAATTATATGTGTGGATACTTTCTGTTTCTTCGTGTGCATTTCAGTTAACATCTGTTAAGCCTAAAAAAACTTAAACTAGTGTCTCTGGTAGGGCAGGTCTGTGAGAAGCAAATTCTTTTCATTTGAATAACTCTAGCTCACCTTCATTTTTGATTCTTGGTTGACACTTTTTTTTTATGAATTTCTTTTAGGTTCATGTACTGGACAGACTGGGGAGAAGTGCCAAAGATAGAGCGTGCTGGAATGGATGGTTCAAATCGTTTCATTATAATAAACACTGAAATTTACTGGCCAAATGGACTGACTTTGGATTATGAGGAACGGAAGCTTTATTGGGCAGATGCAAAACTCAATTTCATCCATAAATCAAACCTGGATGGAACAAATCGGTAAGATTGTCTCGTGTGTGTGTGTGTGTGTGTGTGTGTGTGTGTGTGTGTGTGTGTGTAGCTTAAGAAAGTTCCATGTTGATTTGGAACTTTGTTAAGCTTTTTAAAAAATTTTTTTCTTAATTTTCTTATTTTTTATTTTTATTTTTTTCTTTTTGAGGTAGGGTCTCGCTCTAGCCCAGGCTGACCTGGAATTCACTATGTAGTCTCAGGGTGCCTTTGAACTCATGGTGATCTCCTACCTCTGCCTCTTCTGGGATTAAAGGCATGCGCTACCATGCCTGGCACTCTGGCAATCAAATTTTAAAGAAATACTTCATTTATTCATTTTCAAGCAGAGAGAGAGAGAGAGAGAGAGAGAGAGAGAGAGCGCACCAGGGCCGCCACCACCTTGTGGGTCTGGCATATGTGGGTACTGGGGAATTGAACCTGGGGCCTTAGGCACTGGAGGCAAGTGCCTTAAGGGCCGAGCCATCTCTCTAGGCCCTCAATTTTTTTTCTTTTTCTTTTTCTTTTTTTTTTTTTTGGTTTTTCAAGGTAGGGTCTCACTCTAGTCCGGGCTGACCTGGAATTCACTATGTAGTCTCAGGGTGGCCTTGAACTCACGGCGATCCTACTACCTCTGCCTCCCGAGTGCGGGGATTAAAGGCGTGCACCACCACGCCTGGCTTAGCCCCTCAATTTTTTAAAAGAAGAAATTAGAGTGCTTTTCTATAAGTGTCTCAAAGGGAATTAGAATAGATTTAGATTTTGTTTGGTCTTTAAAAACTAGTTATATTACTCATGCATCCTGTTAGAATTTAGAAATTAAAGCCCAGGCTGTGACCTGGAATTCACTATATAGTCTCAGTGTGGCCTTGAACTCACAGTCATACTCTTACCTCTGCACCCCCCTCCCCCATTGCTGGGATTAAAGGCATGTGCCACCACACTGAAAGGGTTCTTTAAAGTATATTTGTGAATTTTCTCACTTAGGAGGTTTACAGAATTTAACTAAAACAAAGAGTGTCATTAGAATTTTTTACTTGTTTCAAAAAAGTGGAATAACTTACAAGATAGTTTAGAAATAATTAAAAGCAAATTTTTAAATTAAAATAAATGTAAAAGTCTTATTTATTTATTTGCAAGCAGAATGAGAGAGAGAGAGAGAGAGAGAGAGAGAGAGAGCGCGAGCGATTCAGGATCTCCAGCCACTGCAAATCAACTCCAGATGCATCTGGCTTTACATGTGTACTAGGGAATCAAACCCAGGTCATTGGGCTTTTCAGGCAATCACCTTAACCACTGAGCAATCTCTCCAGCCCATAAAAAAACAAATTTTTAGCCGGTGTGGTGGCGCACGCCTTTAATCCCAGCACTTGGGAGGCAGAGGTAGGAGGATTGCCGTGAGTTCAAGGCCACCCTGAGACTACATGGTGAATTCCAGGTCAGCCTGGACTAGAGCGAGACCCTACCTCAAAAAAAAGAAAAAAGAAAAAAAAACCAAATTTTTATAAAAGGACAGAAAGAATGTAAAAATTAGCTGCTGTGTTCTGCTTCGTGTTTAGCACTGAGAGGGCTCTCAGAAGATGGAATATGGCCTTTCCATGACTCAAAATGGATAGAAACTAGATAACCAATCCAAAAAAAACGTATGACCAGAACATGACTATAAAGCTGCTTCAGGTGTTCAAAATTGTGAGCATAGCTCTCTGTGGTGTTTTTGTCCATGCAGGGATGAGCAGTTAGCAGTGTGTTTCAGGGGATTTGAAGGCGGGGAGCACCTGGAGAGCCCCAGCTCTTTGCTGGGGAGTGTGACAGGCAGGATGGGAGAGAGAGGAGTGATTGCTCGCTCCAGTATCTGGCAGGTGCAGCATGTCCACAGTAAGGACAGAGGTTAGCTCAGGGTAGCTCCAGTGAACTCTTGCAAAATGGGTATGCCAAGTTGTTTCCAAAAACTGAGGACCACATTGTAGTGAAACAAAACTGTATGGAATAGATCCAACCTCTTTCTCCTCTCCTCTCTCTCCCTCTCTCTTTATGCCCTTCCTTCTTGAATCATTTTAATTCCTTTGTTGGTTCCTTTTTTTTTTTGGGTGGGGGAGGGTCTGTGTGCCTTTTCCTAAAGCTTTGTTGTGACTGTCGTCCAGGACTTCTGGTTTGTTTCCTAGTCAGGCTTTCACGTAGAGGGTACATGGAGACTGTGAAACTGTGTGCTACCACCAGGGTCATCATCTTAAGGGCTATTACAGCCTCACTGTGATGCAGGGAAACTCCCTTTCAAGGTGTTAGGTTCAGGTCAAAATGCTGGGGTGTGCTTATACTAAGATTTATTACTTACACAGGCGGTAAGTTCTGAGAGGGACAGACTGTAAGTTGTCCAGAAACAGAAAGTGAACAAGTGTGTGGAAGTATCTGGGACAGGGTAAGTTTAGCTGATGTGGAATTTGAAAGAAGCACATGAAAGTCATGAGAAAGGTAGCAAGCAAGTACATGTACTTGGGGCATATTCATGAGAGTAAATTATTAGTAAGCTGCAGAAAGTGACAAATGCAGGCAGGAAAGGATGGTCAGAAGTTCTAGCACTAACTCTGAGTGGCTTTAGGGTTGGGGCTATCTCAGTTCCCGCCTTGTGGTATTGACTACAGTTGAGATCCACTTTTAAGTTCCAGTTTCTGTAGCTTACTCCTGTGATCTAGGCTTTGTTCTTCCCTGTGGAACCTGTGTTCTCAGCAGTAAAAATCAACTCTTCCTAGCTAGGCATGGTGGTGCATGCCTTTAATCCCAGGACTCTGGAGGCAGAGGTAGGAGGATTGCTGTGAGTTCAAGGCCACCCTGAGACTACATAGTGAATTCCAGGTCAGCCTGGACTAGAGCGAGACTTTACCTCAAAAAACAACAACAAAATAATAATAATAAGTAAAAAATCAACTCTTCCTGAAAATAACTTGTGTTTTCAGGGGGTGTGGGGAACTAGTAATTGGGCTTGCCTGGGAGGAAGGTGACGACTAGGAACAAGCCTCATTAGCTGGACTCATTAATATATGAGCCATGGGCAACAATGGTCTTAAGCTGTGCTTTTTTGTTTAGCTGTTAATTTATAGTTTTCATTTAAAACACGTAATTTTATCAAGCATGCCCTGACCTTTTAATATGTCCATCCATTTATGGGTATGATATGAGATCCTGAGACTTTAAGGAAAAGTCTGTACTCTCTAAACATTATCATACAATTTGCAATTTTTAGGATGGTTGGTCAAGTGCCAAGTAGCTTAGTTTTTACTACTCTTTATTTTCCATTTGCATTCCTTGTCTGTCTTGACGTCTTCTGTTTTGTTTTATCATACTTAATTTTGGAAGACTTACTAGCCAGCCTGATCTTGTAGTCGGTTTAAAAAATTTGGCATGAATTTAAGACACTTTAGGACTAGTTCAGGCATGATAACAGATACTAATTCTATTAGATAAAAATTGTTAATTGCTTTTAAATTTAATTTAGATATTGATATGTGCAGATTGATGGATGTTAGCAGTCACAAGATCTCCTGACTAAAAACTGAATCATCTTCCTTAAGACACTTGATACTCTCTTTCTCATTCCTTCCATCCCCTAGGCTGAGATATTGGACAATCTAAGTTTATGAAAATATCAAAACATTTACTTTCTTGAATGTTAAATTTGTTGTAAAATATGATCTATTCATTTTCTAGTTACACAACTAGACTCTTAGCAACAAGTACTGTGCCTTAAGTACTAAGTCTCTACAGGTCCGCTTAATATAATGGGCACTGTTGTGCATTTCTAGATCTGCTTTGTCTCAAGGATGTATCCCCACCAGTGGCAAGACTGTTTTGACTGCCTGAATTGAGGAGCTTAAATAGCAGTGCAGCATAAAATCAGCTTAGATGATGATCATTTTTGGGAGCTCATGTAGGGACGGTGCTGTCTAAATTACTTTCTAGCATTATATATGTATGTTACTAAAATCACGGTTGTTAAAAATCCCAAGACATGATTGAAGAAACCCACATCAGGTAGAGATAAGCCCATTGCTGACTTGAATCTCTTTCTGAGGGGGTTGCTCCTTTTTTGTCCTGATGAGATGAGTTCTGTGGGAGAATGAACAGTGTGAGTCTAGAGATGGAGCTGAGGGCACTGGTAGCAGGGCTAATACTTGGACCCTGTCATGTGACATAGAATGACCTTGGATCCTGCTGCCAAGTTAGGGACCATTTAGGTGTTTGGTTGGGGCTTTTGGACATTTAAAAATTTTTTGAATTTGTCATTGGCATTGTTTTTCATAGATATATTTGGCCCAACAGTATGTACCTCAGTATTTATATATGTTCATGTAAACCTAAGACCATTTTAAATGTGAGTGATGATGCTGTGATTAAAAAAAATCTTTTAAAATTCTTTTTGTGTTAATAGGCAGGCAGTGGTTAAAGGTTCCCTTCCACATCCTTTTGCCTTGACGTTATTTGAGGACACATTGTATTGGACTGACTGGAATACACACTCCATTTTGGCTTGCAACAAGTATACTGGCGAGGGTCTGCGTGAAATCCATTCTAACATCTTCTCTCCCATGGACATACATGCTTTCAGCCAGCAGAGGCAGCCAAATGGTAAGTGATCTGGATTTTTAAATTACAAGTTGGAGCAGCTGTGTAGTCTGGTTTTAGTGAGGGTCAGGAGGATGAAGGACATATCCAAAGGAGGGTGGAAAACAGGAAAAGCATCCAAATATAATTCAGGTTAAACCAGCTCAAACCTTTGGTGACCTGGCAGCTCTCACTACATAGTTTCTTGCCTTTATTTGGGGTAGGGATCATGGGGATGGAGAACAGAAATAAAAATTGATACAACTTAATTGCTAAGTTTATACATATGTGTATTTCTTGTTTGTATTATTTCTTTCTGTGTTTGAATGTTCAGAAACCACTTTTTGAGTGGTTAATCTAGCTGGTAAATGTTAGTATTTAAACTGAAACTCCCTGGTTATACGTTCTCATGCTTACTCCCTGCCTTCTCTCCCTTTTTTCATTTTGCTTCTATTTTCGGTTTCCTGTTGCAGTGCCTTGGTCTGCTGTGTGATGTCTTTCTTGTAAGGGAAGAATGGAATTAGGTTTAAATGGAATATGAGAATGTTAAATGTTTGGCACTTGGATGTAAATAAATGTCTCTGGCATGTGTCCTAATATATTTCAGATTGCTTTCCATAACCAAAGATGAAGAGTTTTGAATCCTGTGTTGCTTTGTTTTAGTTCTTTCTAGTTAGGGGGAGATAATCAAATACTCAATGTATTGTATTAGAATCTAATGACAATGAACCACTTAAAATGTATATTTTACTCATGTATAAAGAAAATGTTTAGTTACTCATGAACCTTTTATCTCATGGTTAGCCCTCAGGAGAACACACCTCTTGCCCCCATTAAATTATTTATTCATTCATTCATTCATGAGAGAGAAAGAGGCATACACAGAGGGAGTATGGGCATGCCAGGGCCTTCTGCCACTGCAAATGAACTCCAGTAACATGTGCCACTTTGTGCAGCTGGCTTTACATGGGTACTGGGGAATCCAACCTACATCATCAGGCTTTGCAAGCAAGCACCTTTAACTGCTGAGCCCATCTCTCTAGCACCAATTCCACCCCCCATCTTTTAAAATGGTAGAGCTGGTCCTTTATGTTTTAGTTGTTTGAGAGTTTGCAATAATTTCTGATGCTGCTGTCTTTTATCTCTCTCTTGCTCTTTAATTTTTAAAGTTTTTTTTCGAGGTAAAGTCTCATTCTAGCCCAGGCTAACTGGAACATACTCTGTAGTCCCTGGCTGGCTTTGAACTTTTAGGGATTCTCCCACCTCTGGAAGTGTTAGGATTAAAGGTGTGCGCCTCCACGCCTGGTTCATCGCTTAGATTCTGTTGTTTTCTATCTTGTGTTTTTCATGAATATTATTTGAATATATCCATTTCCACAGTTTATTTGCCCCAGTGTTCTTGTTCCCTCCCTCCCTCCCTCCCTCC
>PVHP010047358.1:0-12926 GCA_004024765.1 Zapus hudsonius
GAACTTGCTCAGATCTTCAAGCTCTCCTGCTCTGACACCTTCATCAATAACATAGTGATATATTTGACAGCATTTATAATTGGCGGTATTCCTCTTTCTGGAATAATTTTGTCTTATATTCAAATAATCTCCTCTGTGTTGAGACAAACACTTAGAGGCAGGTATAAAGCCTTCTCCACCTGTGGGTCTCACTTGTCAGTTGTGTCTTTGTTCTATGGGACATCGCTTGGAGTATACATCAGCTCTGCAGTTGCCATCTCTCCTCAGAAGACAAAAGTGGCTTCAATAATGTACACTGTGGTCCCTCAGATGATGAACCCATTTGTCTACAGCCTGAAGAACAAGGACATGAAGGAAGCCTTGGGGAAAATCAGTGGTAGGATAAAGTCTCGGTGTATTGGACTTGTTTTCTGATGTAAATCACAGTGACATGATTCTTGATGATCCAGAAAGTATCATCCATCTTTTATCACTTTGTCCGAAATGGTCAGATGTGATATCAGGTGTGTTTGATGTTGGTTTTAAAACTGAATTTGCTTTTTGTTTGGATATGTGGCATATGAAGCATAATTCTCTGATATCATTTTCTCTATCTGTTATCACAGAAGCTGGAGCCTAGTAGATTCTGCTTCTCAATTATTCCTTGTATCTCCCTCAGATGTAGAAGAAGGGGTGATAAAAAATGTACTTTAGAAAGCTTCCGATCAATTTGAAAAGTAGCATGGACATAATTAAGTACTGCAGTAATTTGAATGTGGAATGGATGACCCCGTAGCCTTTTGCATTTTAAATACTCAATACCCAGCTGTTGTCATTTAGAAAGTGGAACCTTGCTAGAGAATGTGTGTGGCTGGCAGTTTGGGGCGTTATAGCTGAGCTTCCTCCTTGCCAGAACTCAGTTCACTCTCTGCCTACTTTCTGCCAACTGTTGTGGCAAGAAGTGATGCCAAACTCTGCTCTACCATCCTCTCCCTGCCATGATGAAGCTTCCCCTGAAGACTGTGAGCTGAAATAAACACTTTCCTCTCATCAGAAGCTTTTGTGTGGGGAACTACAACAGAAATTTGGTACCAAGTAGAGGGACTGTTGCCACAAGAAGCCTAGTTTTTTTTGGAATTAATTTGAGGGAGGAATATGGAAGTATTTTGAAACTTTTGACTAAGAGATGCCTTGAAGTACTGTGAGGATACCTTGATTGGTCATTTTGGTGAAAGTTATACATAAAAATAAATATAGGCTGTGGAGGCTTGGATTATGACTAGAAAAGAAATTTTGCTGGAAATGCACTAAAGGCAGTATGTACCTGAGCCCTTCCCATGTCCTGATAATTTGAGAAGAAACGAATTTTAAGACGTAAATTTGCTTGTGTGACAAGGAAAGCAGCAAAGGGATGTGAAAAATGTAAAATTGGCACAGAAAGAAATGAACATTTTGGGCTGTAAATTGCACCCCAGTTCATTTGTAAATATTTGGCAGATTACCATCATTGAGATTGGGCCAGTTTTTACAGATTGGGGCTGCAGAAGGAATGCAGATTCTTGAAAGGTGTCGGCCCTGCAGCTTTATTTACTATAGCTAGGAAATGGAACCAACCTAGATGCCCCTCAACTGATGACTACGAAGATGTGGTTCATTTATACAATGGTATATCATTCAGCTGTAAAAAATGAAATTATGAAATTTGCAGGGAAATGAATGGCTCTGGAAAGAATCATACTGAGTTAGCTCAGGCCCAGAAAACCGAATGCCATATATTCTCCCTCATATAATGGCACAGCCAATAACCATTGATTGATACTAGAA
Organism: Zapus hudsonius; assembly: GCA_004024765.1. Lineage (NCBI taxonomy): Eukaryota > Metazoa > Chordata > Mammalia > Rodentia > Dipodidae > Zapus > Zapus hudsonius. The sequence continues at coordinate 1,804 of PVHP010047358.1, forward strand.
AACCTTCAGTGCCAGGGATTGGGTACCTGCCAGTGAGTTGTTGGCCAGAGAGGTTCCTGAAGCCCCCAATACATTCTAGGCCATTGACAAGGCTCTTAGTTGTCCACCAGAATGAGATGGTAAGACCCTGTTGCTGAAGACCACATATGTTTGGGCTGCAGGACACTGAGAAATCAAGCTGTAGCTGAAATGGAAACCTCCTCTCTGTTAACTAGCTGACAGAAAGCTGGAAAAAGCTGTGGCTTCATGCAGTTGTGTGGGAAAAACAAGTCATCAATGGTGGTGTACAGCAGGAGGCCTTGCAAACCTTAAGACTGGCCAGCTAGGCCAAATGTGCCAACTGGAGCAATACTGGCACGTCTATTGTGGGGGAAACCAATTGCTATCTAATTGGACTGGAGACCTGCTCCATGGGAGGGAATACATGCCTGGTACTGAAGACCTAGTAAAAACCCTATGGTGGGAGAGGTCATGGGCCCTAGGGGTGCAACACCAGCTGTTGCCTGGCTAAACTCCCATACAAGCACCATTTTTAATGAGCATACACATATGATAATGCCACTCTCAGTCTTGTCTAGAGAAGCTTCTTTTACAGATGGTGGTGACCACTGGGATAATGCAAAAGACACCATAGTGCTGAGAAGAAGTGACAATGGAGTGTTCAGCACTGAGACATCTCTATCACACCTCTGAGGCTCAGGGTCTATTGTGGAAGAGGTGGCAGAAAGATTGTAAGAGCCAAAGGAAGGGGAGGACTGTTTAATGCAAACTTTCAGACACAAAATGACCTAGATAGTCATGACTTCACAGTGTGTGATAAAACCTACACATTATGGGAGGAAAAGATGATACTGCTGAAACAAAACAGAGACTAATCGAGAGGAGGAAGAGATATAGAAGAGGGTGGGAAGGGACTCATAGTGGCTTATGATCTATGATTATGGAAGCTATCAATAAAATGTTAAAAATACATATTTTTAAAAAGGAGTGAGTCTAGAAAAGAATGCTTAAAGGAGTTTCCTGTTCCTGAAGGCCTGACTTTACTTCTCACCATCTGTTTTATCAAATTTGGCAGCCTCACCCACCTGGTATTGGTTTTGGAAGTAAGCAAATGCAGAAAAGGGAGAGTCATTGATTTTTCAGCATGGATTTTGGGGGATGGCAAATGAGCCCTGACAGCAATTTGTTGAAGTCCCAACATGGTGGCCCAGGGAGGCCATAACATGGAGCTTTGAGGATGAACCTTGGGTTTCAGTGACAACCTCAGGAACTTGGAGGTGCTAGGACTGATCACTCTTGCTTAGGTGGATCTGCTCAGAAAGCAAATGAGCTTCAGGATTTGGTATTTGCCCTGTTTGTTTTCCACCTTGCGTCAGCCCAATATTTTCTGATTCTACCTTATTTTTGCAGTGGAAATGCTTACTCTGTGCTAATATGTGTGGAAAGTATTTAACTTTGGTTTTACAGACTCACATTTAAGAGATTGATGAGTTTCAGGAGAGATTCTGGACTTTGGGCTTTTGAACAGTGCTGGGATTTATTTAACAAAACAAAACAAAAAAACCTCTGGGACCTATAAAGTTGGACTGAATGTATTCTTCATCATGAAATTGTGATGACTCTCTGGATGTCAGGGGTAGAATGTAGTAGTTTGGATGTGGAATGTCCTCCATAGCCTCATGTGTTTTAATACATAATCCCCAATTGGTGTCAATTTGAAGGTGAAGCCTTGCTGGAGGTGTGTTGCTGGAGGTGAGCTTTATGGTGTTGTGAACTAGCATCCTCTTGCCAGAGCTCAGATCACTCACTTGCTGCTTTCTGCTCATTGCTGTGGCGAGAAGTAATGTCCAGCCTCTGCTCTACCATGCTTTCACTGATATGTGAAGCTTCTTCTTGATACTATAAGCAAAAATAACCCTTTCCTCGCATCATCTGCAACATGACGATAACTACAATTCACAATTCGGGCCTTAGCATTGTCTTCTAGTTATACAACTAATGGGAACTGAAAAAATAAACCATGTGATGTAAATTATCAAACCTCTTAGCAGCAAGCTATCCTTATCAGACATTTATGAAATGGCATAACTACACAGTATCTGTGAGTGAACATGATTTATTTTAGAAACTCATCAGTGAAAGTCACTTCAATCCTTATAAGAGGAAGAAATCCTAACAATAATACACTTAAACAAGAAAAGCTCTATTTTATTTTAGGGACCTTAAAAGTATAGAACACTCTGAACAGAGAGTAAGTTTTCAATCACTCCTCTTATGTGCATTGCCCCTAGTCTAGGACTGTTTCTCTTTCAGGTCTAAGGTAATATAAGAAAACACAGGTGGACATTATTGCATACACAGAACACAGACCTATGGGTTTATTAATGTTTAAAATTTTGGTTGTTCAGGGGGATGACATCTCTGTAGTGGACAAAATGGAGGAACTTAAATTATGATCAGATACTGTCCCACTAACAGATGATTTTTCTATGAGATAAAGGGATGAATCTCCTCAGCTAAAATGAAAAATTACATAATAAAATTTAAAGAAAAGTTGATGTACCCAATTGGAGTAGATCATACTTAGCGAACTCACACAAGAACAGAGAGACAAATACCTCATATTGTCCCTCATATGCAGTTCCTAAAGAGGTAAAGCTTCAACACTAAGCAAATCACACAGGTAAATTGAGAGATGGTCAAAGGGGATGCAAGGGATAGGGGGCAGAAATGGGAGGGAGGGAACCTTATACAATAAGCTAAACCAATAAAGAATGATACCATCAAATCCTTACCTTTATACAATAAGCTCTTGAGGAAGCTGTTGTTATCACCTAGTAAGAGGGGCCATGAATAAAGTGGGAGGAAGCCTAACCCCAAGAAAAATTTCTCAGGTCCTTAACTCCCTGTTCCAGTCATTGATTACTTCCCACAATGAGTTGTTGATCAAAGGGAACCACAAAGTCCCAAAACAAGACATGCTTATGTCAAAGCTCTTCAATACCCACCCCATGTCAAAGGTAAGAACTGTTGCTGATGATAACATAGAGTGTCATCACCCAACACTGAGAAACTCTGCTAGTTTCAGAATGGTAAGCAGCTCGCAGATGATAGCATGTGTAGTGCTGGATGGCATTAGATGAGCTGCCAGGGGAAATTGGTCAATGACCTTTGGAGAAAGCAGAGACCACTGATATACAATAAAGAATTATGTCATGAGACTGCTGAGCACATTACTATATGGAAGAGACCAGCAAGTCAAGAAGTGCTCATCTGTGCAACAGTGGCACTAAACCTTGGTGGGTAATCAATGGCTTGCTGATTGGCTCAGAGATCCACTCAGTGAGAAGGAACCTTTAACTGGAATTTGGATCCATGGGAAAATCTTATGGGTAACAATAACCCAAGCTTCAAGGGCAAATTCCCACTACCAGAGAGCTACAGAGAGGCTACACCCATTAGAATATTGCCAAATTTGCAATGTTTGTCTCATTTAACTTATATTGATCTCATTTCCCAATGGAGATTCTGTTTGTATTTTTCAGAAGACAGTGAGAGATCTGGGGACAACCCAATTCCACCAACAAGATATGGTATGATGGCTGACATCCTGGCAGGAGATGAACCACCCCTAGCCTGTCATATAGGGACCAAATGAAACCTATGCAAAACAAGAGACCTATCACCACAGCAAGTCAGATAACCCAGGAAAGGTCATTTGAGTCAGACACCAATGAAACCCAACACAACCCAAAGCAGAAGTCCAGAGACAGTTAAGATCTCAACAATAAAACAGACTTAACAATCACCCACCATGACTCAGGGAACTGAGCAGAAGAGGGGGCAGAATGATTGTAAGAGCCATGATGGGGGAGAATATCCAGAGACATTGCTCCCTCAGCAACAACACACAAAGGAAAAAAATATGGGCTACCTCTTGTGCTATTCATAACCCCCTGCCCAGTGGACTGATCCTGTATGACCACCAAGGTATATGCTAATAAAAAATAATAATAAGCAATTCAAAAACAAAAATATATCTAGAATTAAGCCAAATAAATTCACCTCCTATTTTATCACTATTATCTGAGTCACAATGAAAATCAGCTTATTAAAATGCCATCTATAGTTCTCTCTATCTCCCTTGTCATAAGGAGGCTTTGTGCAATCTTCCAACAATGTCTTTTACATATTCCTATGCATTATCCCAATTTCCCACTTCACTCAAATCCCACTGTGCACTTTGAATATTTGAATATTCACCTTGGTGATTCTTTAAATTGTGACTGGAATGGTTGTTCTCTGAAAAGACCATGGTGAAATAGAATGGCAATTATAAGAGTATCGAGAGTGGAACATTTCGATAATGATTGAGCCACAACATTCTGCCTTCATGAATAGTTAGATGATGCTGCAAAAAGGGCTTTGGGGAGTTAGTTAGTTGGCCTTCAGTTCTTCTGCAATGTGTAAATGATATCCATCGCAGAGAATACAGCATCCAAGGTTCCATCTTAGAAGCAGAGAACAGAAACTGAACAAGACACCAAACCTTCTTTGACTTTGATAGTGATACAAGTAGACTTTAATTTTAATCTCTGAAAATGAAAATCTGAAGGAATAATTTTAGATATAATAAATGTGATTTGATAAGCTTTCAAAGATCTCACTTTGAAATATGTTGTATTACTAGGTAAAGCCCCTATTGTGAAAAAGAATACCAGAGTGTATTCCATATAGCTATAGTTTTGTAACTCTGAACAACTTTTTTCATATCATTGTACAGTGTTCACATTTAATCAAATAATTTAGCATTTCCATCTTAGTAGTTATATTTCTGACGTTCCAACTTCAAACAAAAGTTTCAAATTAAATAAAGACCCTGATAATGTGCCAGGAAGAAATTATTTTCTTGTTTTATTTTTAAAATACTTATTATTTAAGAGAGGCAGGGTGGGAAAGAGAAGGAATAGGTACACCAAGGCCTCTGGCTGCAACATACAAATTCTAAACAGGTGCATCACTCTGTGCGCCTGGCACTTATGCTAACAACAGGCAGTCAAAGCTGGGCTAGGAGGCTTTGTAAGCAAGCTGAGCCATATCCACAGCACTGTTTCATTTTTATTAGTAAATATTAATTTGAATAATTGGTTTCACTATGACATTTTCACATATATAGATTATTTTTATCACATTCACCCTCAGTATGCTCTTTCCTTCCCTCTCACTCCTACTGATTGATTTCTCATTACAGCCAGTCTTTGAAATACTTTTATGTCTGTCTTCTTTTTAAATGACTTAGTGAGTTACATTAGGGTTGCTTAAAGATGCATGAATAAGGGACTTATATACAGGAGCACAGGTGTCTTAGCAGAGGCAACTCCATTGAAGAAAATATTTGCCTCCTCCAGCAGCCATTAGCTGTGGGAAGTGAACCTTCATGCTTTACTAAATTGATATGGTCAAAGAAATACTTATACATGTATAAAAATTGCACAAATTCCAGGAACTCTGTATTAAGGATCTAAATACCAACTAAAGAAATTATAAAATCTATATTCTTGGCATATCTATACCCTTTACATAATGTTTTATTTTAAATGGAGTTCATGTTAAGACATGACCATATTTTCTACATATTTTCACTGTGAAGGTTTTTTAAATTTTAATTAATTGATTTAGTTGCAAGCAGAGAAAAGAGAGATAGGGAGAATGGGAACACCAGGGTCTCCAGCCACTGCAAACATACTCCAGATACATGTACCACTTTGTGCATTTGGCTTTACATGGTGCTAGGGAATCAAACTCAGGTTATCAGGTTTTGCAGGCAAGTCCCTTAGCCACTAATCCATCTCTCCAGCCCCACTGTGAAGGTTGTTTAATATAATAATCAAAAGCTTAGAAGTAACCTGTCATAGTTTAAATGTATATCCCCCATAGACTGAAGTGATTACTTAAGTTTTTAATTTGGGTCTCCAGCTGCCTGGGTTGAAGAGGTGTCACTAGGGTACAGCCCAAAGGTGTGTTTGGGGGAAGATCTGATTTCCAGCCCAAAGGGTTGCAGAGAGATTTGAGCCCTGGCAGTGGTCATGTCTGCTGTTTGCTGCTGGTTTGTGCTTGCTTCTTTTCTGGTGTTTTCTGGCTGTTTAATTTGTCTCCCTGATTGGATCTGTGAATAGGAGCAAGCTTTATCCACCATAGATGCAACTTCCCTGAATCTGTGACTTTGAAATAAACCCCTTCCTTCCATAAATTGTATCTGGTTTGGATGTTAATCACACCAATGTGAAGCTGACTACTACACAACCCAAGTGTCATTCAAGATACAAAGATGTATCAAATGAGGAAAGTTTGGAACTCAGAGAATCAAATTAATAAAACACATTCATTCAACATGGATGACAAAAATTCATGGATAGAGCCTCTCCCCCACAGCCTCCACTATTCCTGCTTACAAAAGTAGGGCACTCCAAAGCCCCAGGCAGTGAGCAGCACTGGGCAAACAGAGCCCAGATGAGTGTCCCCTATGCACCAGCACATACAACCCCACGTTCCCTAGCATGACCTGCCTGAATCCAATTGAATAAAGAATCCCTACCTAATCATACTCCAAAGCTTAGGCTGAGTATGCCAGGCCTCTCAGAGTTGAGCCTAGACCTGCCTAGAGACTGCACACACAAGGAGGAACCTACTCAGATGTAAGTGTACCGAGACTAAATCTCTGGATAGATTTCCATTGCATGCAAACCTCAAAACTCAACCAAGGCTGACCAGGCCATTCAGCACAAGTTCTACAAGAGTTGTTACTGTTGCATTCTTAGCAATAAAAGAGGACTATCATGAGATGGCAAATCCCAATGCAAAGAAAATAATGTGAGAAATTAAGGTAAGAAATCCTCACAAGAAATGTCTAGTCTCATAGTCAAAGCCTCCAGTAAAAATGTGAAAGAAACTCCAAGCATAGAATCCAAAATGATATTAAACATTTTAAACAAACTTAATGAGGCCATGAATAAATGGCTGGAGGAGATGGAAGAGAATTGACAAAAAGAGTGGAAAGAACTTAAAGGATGGCTGAATAAAATGAAATTAAATCACCAGGTATGGTGGTACATAACTTGAATCCCAGCATGTGAAAGGCGGAGTGCGGTAGTTTGAATATCCCCCAATAGATTCAAAAGTGTATTAAAGTTTTTTTTCCAGCTACCTGGCTGGAGGAGGTATTACCGTGGCCTGGACTAATAGGCTCCAGCCCTAGGTATTTCTGAGATGGATGTAAAATTCCAGCTATACATATGCAAAGAGCCATCTGAGTTCAGGCCTGGAGTTTCTGCTGCTTTTGCTAGCTAGAGTTGGAGTGTGCTGGATAGAGGTGCTGGATGGGTTTTTTCTTTCTGCTTGGAGCTGTAAAAGGGGGTCAGACATTTTCTTCATTATTCAACTTCCCCTGGTTCTGTTACTTTAATAAGTACTTTCCTCCTCAAACTGCATGGTTAGGAGATTCATCCCAGTGGCATGTGGCTGACTACGACTCAGAGGTAAGCAGATCTCTGTGAGTTCAAGGCCAGCCTGGGACTACAGAGTGAGTTCCAAATCAGCCTAAGAAAGATTGAGAGTCTGCCATCAAAAAATAAATAAGAGCCAAGAAATCCACTCAGTGACAAGGAACCCTTAACTGGAATTGGGACTCGGTGCAAAATCCTACAGGAACCAAAAACTGGGGATCCAAGAAGAAATCCCCATTTCCAGAGAACTACAGAGATGCTAATCTCAATAGAATTTTACCAAATTAGAAATGTGTGTCTCATTTAACCTATATTGATCTCACTCTCTGATGGAAACTCTGAATTTTTCAGAAGGCAGTGAGAGAGCTGTGGTCATTCCAATTCCACCAATGACTTGCAGGCCAAAGGCTGATATCCCAGCAAGAGATGAACCACACCAGGCCCATTGTGTAGGCCCCAAGTGAAGCACTTGAGGGAGTGGTGGGGCAAGAAAGAGACCTATAACCACAGCCAATCAGTCATCCCAGGATAAGTCAGCGAGACAGACTCCAACAACTTCCAGCCCAACTTAAAGTAGAAGCACAGAGACTCATAACAACAACAATGAAACAGACTTAAAACTCACCCTCCATGACTCCAGTAAAGGAGTGGAAGAGGGGGCAGAAAGGTTGTAAGAGCCATGGTAGGAGGGATTACCCAGAGACATTAACCCCTCAGATACAATTCATAAAGGGGGAGGGGCAACCTGGCTGCTTCCTGTGCCTTAACCCCTTGCCACATGGATTGATACAGTGTGCCCACCAAGGAAGATACCCAGTGGATTGGGGACAGGGGGAGGGAAATGGGAATATAAACACAATATTTACTCAATCAATGTATCTAATTTTGGGCGATAGAGATAAAATTAAAAAAGGAATAGAAGAAAATCAACATAAAGAACTCAATAGAGATTGAATAAATGGAAGAGAATATAAAAGAACTAAATACATGGCTAGATGAAATGGATGAAAATTGATTTTTAAAAAAATGAACTCTGGTCAGTGGGATAAACTCAATAAGGACATGACTCCATGTAGGAGTGAATTCCAAGAGACAACAAGAAAGTAAAACCAAGAAATAAAAATGGAATTCAATAGCAATAGTGATAATGAAGAAAAACATAACGGAAAATAAAAATGAAATAACTTATTTAAAAGATTCTCAAGAAAGCCTCACCAGCATCATCCAATGCAGCTAATTTGAAGAGCAGATCTACAGACCTAACCAGTCTAGCTGAGCCCACAATTCACCAAAGAGGGAAACAGCTTCTTATTTAACATAGGAGAGACAGAAAGCCTCCATGAAAAGTAGCAGGGCTGATTTTACACTGGAAAAATACATACCCTTGAACCAGGTATATAGGTCTGCACTGGAAGGGCTGTTTGCACCTTACATATCAGGGCAGGTTGCTGAAAAATCCCGGGGAGGGGGGAATAGTTAAAGTGTAACCCACTAAGACAAAAACACTTATGTGTTAAGATTGATTGATGTACTTTTGGTTGACTTTGTCATTATTAAATAAATTCTGTTTGGGGGTTGACTTGGGTCCCTGTTGATATTTCTTGATCTGTAGTGCCTTTTTTTCTTCTTCTGTCTTTCTTGGGGACAGGGTCTTACCCTGGCCCAGGATTACCTGGAACCCACTGAAGTCCAGGAATTTTGACATCCCTTATGCCAGATTGGGGGAGCTAGCCAGCACCCACAGCCAGTTTAGGACATTTGGCATTGTTAGTTTGCCTGTCTGAAACTACTCGTGCATAAACACACCTTGCTGGTTTTGTGTGTGTGTGTGTGTGTGTGTGTGTGTGTGTGTGTGTGTATGCATGTATTGCTCAGTAGGATTTCAGAATTATTCTGTGTTTTTTTAATCACCAAGCCTACAATTGGAATCTTTCTCCTTTTCCCACCCACAACTTGTTTCCATTCTCTCATTTTTCGCATCCTCTTCTCTTTATCCTCTTTCTCTCCTAGTTATTCTCCATAATGGAACCATTTAGAGTCACAACAACTACTGAAATCTGGAGAAACTAACAATGCCCATGTTCCCTCTCCCAGTTACCTGAGCCACCTCTATATTTTTTCAAAGGTAAGAGTAGCCCTCACACTAATTCGCCTTACACTGCTACCATTTCTAAGTAACCAAAACCCTTGCATGTTTCTACAAGCATTTTTTTTACCCACCAGCAATTATTGAAATTAAAAGAACCGTTGTTGTTAATTTGATACTAGGACATTTGCATAGCAAGCATATCTAACAACTTGAGTCACACCTGCTATTAGCCTGAGAAAGATATATGAGCCACAGTTTGAACTTGAGCTCCTACACTGAAGATATAACTACTTATTTCTAAGAATAATAATAATTTCTTAGAATACACTTCTAAAAATACAGCTGATAACTAGAAAATCCAAGCATTGAAAAAACTCGAGACACAAAAATCTCTACACAATATGAAAGGTGTTGGGCTCTGGTTTACCTGAGTAACATTAAGCTAAATTTTAGAATATGGAATAAAGCCAGGCGTGATGGCACATGCCTTTAATTCCAACATGTCTTTAATCCCAGGAGGCAGAAGTAGTAGCTGATAAGCCTTGATCCCGTTTGTTGATACTTTGCTCTGCTGTACTCTGCTGATTGGCTCCCGCCAAAAGGTTTGAATCTTATTGCTTGAGAGAAGCAGGCTGAACAATGCAGCCTCGGGTTAAGAAAGGGTTTTGGGTGCTGGACTGAGATGAGATTTGCCCGACATATCTCCTGGTCACGTGTGTTTGTCCGACTATCGCTTCACCTCTCCCCATGGAGCCCTTTCTCCTGATGCCCGCAGGGGGCCAGGGGGCCTGACCTCCGCAACACCTGGCGCCCCACCAGGGAATTGAAAACTGGTGAGAGACTCCTCTGTGTTTTCTGTTCCCTCTTACTCTTTCTCCCCACCCGACTAGCTTGTCTTGTACTCTCAGCTCCGCAAACACCTCTCTCCTGCCTTTTCCTTTCACCTTCCATCCTCTCCTGGGCCTCCTTGACGGCAGTGGGGCAACCGACATCTTTTGCCTGGGGCTCCTCTCCAGGACTGACTGAAGGCCCCTGGCCCTCAGCCCGTCAGGGATGGATGATTAGTCCCCCCCCCCTGCTGTTTGGTGGCTTCCCAGGGCCACCTGAGTTCCTTGCTTGCTGGCTTCTGGCCACAGGCAGCACCTCTGGAGGCGGCCTACCCAGAGCCTCTCCACTCTGCTCTGTTCTTCTTTTGAACCTCAATGCTTTTCCCAGTTCTATCCTTGTTCGCTTGTCCGTCTGAGGCCGCAGTGGAGTCCCCTGCTGATCAGTGCGGAACCAAGGTGAGTGAGATCCATTGGCTGTTGTGAGCCTTCCTGTGAGTTAAGGGGGTGGGGCGGCTCAGCCCCGTTCCCAGGCCAAGCCTTGCCACGCCCACTGGAGGCAGCGCGGGCTTTTTTCCTTTGTTTGAATGCCTGCTGAAAAGATGGCGCTGGCCTCTGTTCCTTCTCCCACGTGTCCTGCATTCCAGAGAATTTATTGTCTCCTTCTATGGAAATGGCTTGGTGCCTGGCATGCTTCCGTGTATTTGG
>PVHP010047359.1:0-12855 GCA_004024765.1 Zapus hudsonius
CAAACGATACCAGCTGCATGCATGGTCACTCACCCAATTTTAACAAGTCGGCTATACTTCCTGAAGAAAATACACTTGTACACATCTCAAAGTTGAGATGCAGAGCCGATTTTGGCTGTGTGACATTGAATTCAAACACAAGTCGATCCCAACCTTAGTTGCTACAATTTTTAATTCACACTGTTATTACAAGAGATAGCAAAGATAATGGGATATCAATGATACAATTATGTTACTTATAATATTCACTAATTAAATACAGACTTAAAAAACCAAGTTCCTATGACTTATAATTTCATTGCTTTATTAAATTATTGAATTAGAAATTTATTGGATCTTATTAATAACTGCTTCAATTGATTGTTTCCAGCGTGACAATTCACTATTTGGTGATGCATGACAATATGCTTGGTTTCATTTATCATGATGTACACAAAGCGTAAAACTGTCAGAAATCCAACACTGGAGCAGATTAACTTCCTTATAGTCAAATAATGACTTTTTCATGTTAACAATTAATTTATTAATTTTTAAAATAAACATTAAAATGGCCTATGTGATCAAAAATCTTGTTTTAATCTTTTCCCATTTTAGCCACTGAGCAAGTCAGAACCTTAAACATATTTAAGAAATTAAAATTTTAAGAATAGTCCTGGTCGTAGTGGCTCACACTTATTAATCCCAAAACTCAGAAGTTTGAGATTGGAGGATTTCTGAGAATTCATGGCCAGCTTGGGCAGGAGTGAGACCCTGCCTCAAAGTTTTTTAAATACGGTTATAATTTCAGTTAATTTGAAAATTAATTACTTCTACTCTTCCTATATGAATTTGCTGTCTCCACCACATTTCAGATCTAATATGACCATCATTGAGATGGTTCACTTGTTTCTTAGAATTAGGAAGTCAGGTATCATGATTAAAGCTCTATGCATCCAGACATTATCATACAAGTAAATGTAATACCAATATGGTGCTTTACAAAGTTTTGTATCTTGCCATGTAAAGTTTGTCTGATGGGCTGCAGAGGTAGCTCAGCAGATAAGGTGCTTGCCTCCATTGCCTAATAACCTGGGTTCGATTCCCCAGTATCCATGTAAAGCCAGATGAACAAGGTGGTGCATTCATCTGGCACAGGCTATAGATACACCTGTAATCCTAACACTCAGGAAGCAGAGGCAGAGGGTCACAAGGTAGTGAGTCTGGGGAACATTGTGAGACCCTGTCTCATAGAAATAAATGGCAAAACATTCCTCATAAGTTCAAGTTCCTGGTATTTCCCAGGTGAAACATGTTACAGTTTTAAAAGTTAAATCATTTCCGTGTCACATAGATTGTTAAGAACTTAGACACACAAAGGACCTTTGAATTATTTTTTAAAAAACCAAGCAGTATGTTAATTCTTAAACCTGACAGTGATTGCACAAATAATTACAGGACGATCTCACTTTAGAATATTGACTCAAAATGTCTAAGTAGAATATCAGAGTGATGTTACCACTGGTACCAGTGGCAAGGCTGACCTACACACATTCAATGAAATTCTAATCTAGGTATTGCTGAGAAAAGACTTTGCATGTAATACTTAAGTTCCTAATCAGTTTACTCTAAGTTAATGATTGGGGAGATTTTGGTGGAAGGCAAAGGCTTCCCTAATTAGGTCAACACTTGAAAAAGAGGAATTAGAACTTCTCTGAACTCTGAGACTCCAACAGCTAAACCCACAAAGTTTGAATTGACTCGTTATTTCATCCTTTCAACTATCCACCAAGCATGCTTTAAATCTGCTTAGCCAACATTTATAGTTGCATGTGAGTTTCTTGTTATCTATGTGTTTACTTTGTGAGTGTGTGTGTGTGTGTGTGTGTGTGTGTGTGTGTGTGTGCTTTCATATACTCGCCTTTGGTGAAATTCTGACAAATATAGTTAACAACGAGAATCCAAAAGCACGTTCAAAAACATATATCACAATTAAGTGTCTGGGGAAGTTTGTTTCATCATTCTAAAAACAAATTAATATTAGGAACTGTGAAAATGTAGGTCATTCTATTAAGACTTCTAGGGAAGAACTGGGGAGATGGCTAAGTGGTTAAGAACACTTGCTACAGATGTAAGAGGATCAGAGGTTGATTCTCCAGCACCCACGTACACAGGCAGGCAAGATCAGGCATGTCCATAACTCCAGTACTGAGGGGAGTGCACAGAGGATCACTATTAAGCCAGACTGACCACAAATCAGCAGCTCCAGGCTCAGTGGAAACTCTGTCTCAAGGAAATAGTCATGAGAGCCATAGAAGAGGTCACCTGACATCTTTCTCTGGCTTTTGCACACATGCACGTATGGCTCATGCATCTGGACATACTCATGCATTTACTCTTTCCACAGAAACAAAATAAAAACATTTAAAAACTTAAGAAAAAAATCTACTGAGAAAAACAATTTGATCATTTCCATAGAGGTTGAGAATCCTTTGACATAATTCTGCTCTTTCTCTGATGGTAACACACATTTATAGAAATGGATGTAAAATTCCTTAGCATAAAACCATCCAATCTATCAGGTAAGCCAATGGAGGGAAAAAGAACCTCAGACTGATTCAAGCAGAAGTAATATACGAGACTATACAGACCTCATTTGTCATGTGTAAGACTGTCAAGCAAAAATGGCACAAGACTTGCTTGGCAAATTTGATGAATCTGAGCACCAAAAAAGAAAAATGACAGTAATTATTATGTATTGGATAGCACAAAAAATCCATTATTCTTACTTCATGAAAGCAACAGCCTTAAATGCTAAGATTAATAAATGACCTCATTAACCTAAGGACTATTTATTAAAAGACAGAATTATAGGAGTGAAATAATAAACTCCAAACTTGAAGATATTTTCTTTATACACAATTGATGATGACTGGTGTTTCCAAAACTGCAACATGTTTCTGGGGGTTTGTATAGATGAGCCAACTCACCTGGCAGTTATGGGAGATCAACTTTGTACAGTCCTTTTGAAAAACCATGTGATGTTATATACTAAGGAATTGATTATACTTTTTTCTCTTTCACTCACTAGTCTGTTAGGGTGTTTAAATCTATTGATCCTATAGATTTAGTTATTGCATTGTCCTCTTGTTTCATACTCCATTACCCGAATACAGCAACACTCATTTATTCTTCTTGTTAGACTCTTGGCTTTTTCATTCTTGCTTCATTGGCAATGTTGCCATGAGCAATCTTGCACATCAGGAGTACCAATGAATCAACTTCAAACCGGTGGCAAGTGGGCGAAAAATGGCTCCAAATCTATCCTCTGCATCCATAGTTTGTCGTTTATAAATTCACCCCCACTGTCAATAGAACAGACCTGATATTCTCACCTGAGATGTTGGAATGGAAAGAAGGTTTATTCCTTACACGGTCTCAGCTCTGCACAGCAGGGATGCCTAGTCTGAATGTGCCTCACCTTAACTGTAAGTTTCTTAAGGTGAGAAACAGTCTGACTCTCAAGTCAGGGGCTTTACTCAACATCCACATGCGTCTTAATCACACTGTCATCTACCAGCTCTCCTTATTACTGAATCTAATTTTCACAACAGCACGAGAGGTGTATTTTATTTTCCTCATTTTCATGACTAATGACAACAGACCCTCAAATGGTTTGGTGACTTACCCAAAATAATCTTATTGACAATCAGCAGTTCTATCTCACTGTGACGCTTGGGGTCTCTCTTCTGCATTCTACCAATCCAGGAATGCTACACATGTACCAAACCCTTGAAGAATTCCCTTGAGGAATTTAGGGAAGGAGGAAGTATACTGTTGTTTATATTGCTTTTGTTTTTTGTTGGGTCATTGTGTGTGTGTGTGTGTGTGTGTATGTGTGTGTGTGCATACACTCAAGTGCACATGTGTGAGGGTGCATTCATGCATTGCATGAGACTTATTTTTTTAATGCTATCTTTATTGCCCAAAATTAGATACATTGAGTAAATATTGTATTGATATTCCCTTTTCCCTCCCCCTGTCCTCAATCCACTGGGTATCCTCCTCGGTGGGCACACTGGATCAATCCATGTGGCAAGGGGTTACGAATATCACAGGAGGCAGCCAGGTGCCCCGCCCCCTTATGAATTGTAGCTGAGGGGGGTAATGTCTCTGGGTAATCTCTCCCTCCATGACTCTTACAATCTTTTTACAATTTTCTGCCCAGTTCCCTGAGTCATGGAGGGTGAGTTTTAAGTCTGTTTCATTGTTGTTGTTGTGACCTTAAGAGTCTCTGTGCTTCTATTTTAAGTTGTGTTGGAAGTCGTTGGTGTCTGTCTTACTGACTGTCCTGGGTTGACTGATTGGCTGTGGTTACAGGTCTCTTTCTTGCCCCACCACTATCTCAAGTGTTTCACTTGGGACTTACACAATAGGCCTGGGTGGTTCATCTCTTGCTGGGATATCAGCCTTAGACTGATTTTCATGAAAAAATTTAGTGGCTGAATAATGGTTTAGCTCAAAATAACAGTTCTACTAAGTTGTGCCAGAGGCACATGGTGTGAGAAAAGTTATAGTTTATAAATCCTACCTGTAGCCATTACAATGTTATCATTTTTTGTTCCACTTAGTGATTAGTGAAATTTTTCTAAGATTCAGTTAAACACTATGCTTTCTCTCAGCAGGGCCAAGAATAAAGTACCCATTGAAGGTAATTTGGGAAACTTGGGAGATTGCTCAGTGGTTAAAGGCACTTGTTTGCAAAGACTGCAAGCCAGGGTTTGATCCCCAGGGTTCCACATAAAGCCTCAGATGCACAAAGTGGAGAATACACCTGTTGTTCATTTTCAGTGGCAAGACGCCATGGCACACCCATGCTATCTCTCTTTATCATTTTGCAAATAAAGAAAAATATTCTTAAAGTTAGTTTTCTTTCAGGGAAGGTAAGAATGCAATTATCTCTAACCAGGAAAATACAAAGAAGCTCTTGTAGTAGTGTTAAGAGCTAACTGGCAAGTGTATCTGAGCTCAGAATATATATATATATATATTCACTTCTCTCTTGCACATGGCAGACTCTTGTCCCAGATTCCCACATGGCTATACTGTGATTATTTTACTGGAAAATTCCAGATTTCATATTTCATCCTTACTCTACCAGCCCTAGTGTCATCCACTCTAGGTGATATGGCTTAGGTGACAGGAAGGTTTTAGTGTGCCGCAAAGATTGTTCCATCTCTGGGACTCACTTCAAGCTGGCAAATTTCCAAGTCACCCACATGGAAAATTATTTTTAAAAGCCCTCATAGGATTATATTTTCTTCTTTATAGTAGTATTGTAAAATGAAATATTTGTGCTTCAGTTTAGGGTGATGTCCTGAAGTCTCTGGATATTACAAGCCTAATAATTTTTCTGATGTGTTAGGCTGTTCTTGAGTCAAGGTACCATTGATTTATGTCTTGCTTTCCGGAATATGTGTTTTAACAGAGCCTCCAGGTTTCTAGCTACTTTTTGCTCATCAACCAAGTTCAAATAATGATACCAATGAAGTGACTCACTGGGGTGTTCTGTGGAGGTTCAGACAGTCCAGATTTTGTAAGTGTAGCTTGAGATAGAAGTATAAGTGAACAAAGTCCTGTATAAAGAACTGTCAATGTCTAATTTTGCCCATCTTGAGTGACTGCCAACTGTTTCTCATCTGCTTTACCTGGTCTGAGTAGAAAATAGCACATTTACCAAGTCACTATGCCAAATTAATCACCCAAGAGCACCACTACATCTGGCACCCCAGCTGTTTTCAGCTGAGTGTGGCAGTTTGCAATCCTCCTCCAGAATCAAGGTAGAGGTATCAGCACTAAAATGTTTAAATGTTATTGCATTTTAAACATTGATTTTATAATATAGGGTATATACATCATGTATAAGTCTATACATTTTCTCTTATCACATAAATGATGTGGTATATACTTTCATGTGTGTAATGTGTCTGTAGAACTGTATAATTTGCAAAATAATTCCTACATAGTGATTAGAATTAAATGTCTCCTATTGCCTCATGTGTTTGTAATTAAGTCCCAGACTCAATCTTTAGCTGGTGGAGCCCTTGGGAGCCTTGCTGTAGGAAGTGTGTCACTCAGGGTGGACTTTGATGTTTATTTTCCAGCCTACTTACTGGGTGTGCAGAGCTAGCTCACTCTTCTCGCCCCTGCCCTGTTGCTGATGGATAAAGATATGAGCTGGTTACCTGCTCTGTTATGCCTTTTCCACCATGATAAAACTTCCTCTTGAAACTATAAGCCTGAAATACACCCTTTACTCTCATAAGCTGCTTCTGGTAAAATGTAGGATGTTTTGTCCTCGAAATAAGAAGGTAACTGCAACATTCTAAGCAATTAAATTTATGCCCTTTCAATATTTTCACTGTAGTCTAATTTCTCCATCAACCTTGAAATATGGGAGCAGATCACTTAGGTAGCTGTTGGCTCTTTGGCTTTTATTTCTTATGAGAATGTGTGTTTATATTTGTGCCTGTTTATGTATTTGTTTGTGCAAGGTATATACGTATTTGATGTGGAGATGAATAGAAGGAAAGATAAGATAATTTGATAGGACTACTTTCTCCATTATGGAAACATTGATATTCATGATATCTGGGCATGTTAACCTCTATTTACTAATTCCAAATCACAACAGAAGTTTCTAAATAACCAAGTCCAGCACTGCTACCTGATCATGTCGGAGCATTAAAGATGAGATCAGCTCACTGATAAGCTTCATCTTCTCTAGATGGCCACGTGAAGGATGGTGACAATAATCATACGGCAAAGTAGAAGTTAGGTGGCGAGCTGAGACGGAACAATCAACCCTTCATGAAACTGACAAGGGAGATAGC
This sequence comes from Zapus hudsonius, assembly GCA_004024765.1. Classification (NCBI taxonomy): domain Eukaryota; kingdom Metazoa; phylum Chordata; class Mammalia; order Rodentia; family Dipodidae; genus Zapus; species Zapus hudsonius. The sequence continues at coordinate 6,870 of PVHP010047359.1, forward strand.
AGAAAGAACACTTCACTGGCAGTACAATACCCAGCAAACTTCTAGCTAGTAGGGCATGGCTGTGTTACCCCAAAACATCATCTCACCGAGCTGACTGAGCAGTACAGCATTCCAGGTGAGAACCTGCTCAGTGGATACTGCTGATGGCTCCTGGGACAGTGCTGCCCATTTGATCTTTCCATATAATTCAAATATACCTGAGATAATCGCATGGCTGGCAGAGTGAAACTATTCCAGGCTAGACACCTGAAAGAATTGAAAATGGAATTTTATCTATGACACTATCATCTTTCACTGAAATATGTATCTTTTCACTTTTACGTGTTTCAATTTCTTCATGAGAGGAAAATTATGAGTGAAGTAAAGGAAAAGCCTTTCCAGTGCTAGAATTCTGCGTATAAGCGCTAAAGATAAAAGATGACAGCATGATATATATGAAAATCTCATTTTAGGTGGTCAGAACCTTATTTTTGTAGTAATGGCAGGAAATCCAGAGAGAAGTCAGGAAGTTGAACTTCTAAGGTAGTGGTCATTTGTTTAAATGAAGAGACACTCAGCTGCTACAGGAGGAAGGCTATTGGTTATGAGCATTTCGTAGCCTTCTCCATGTGACATGGAAGTCAGTATCATTGTGATGGTAAACGTCAGTGCTGCTCGCTCTCCTCTCTCTTTCCATACTTCTGATATGGCCATGTGCTTTGTTCTTAAAAATCTGTCAGATTTTTACATTGGTGGTTTTTCAATTTTTCTTTTCAAAAATTATTTATTCTGCTAAACTTTTGCATTGCTTTTAAGTCTATATTTCACTTATTTTTATACAAACTCTCATTACCTTTTCTTTTAAAAATAACCTTTTAATTGACAATCTCCATACATATAATATACATATGGAGTTTATCAGTGAACTGATATGTCTCTTATGTTTCCATATAAGATCATAGACACTCCCAGCTGTTTATCTTTCCCCTTCTCCTATGCCCCCTCCACTGATACCTTCTTTCCAGCTGGTCCTTCTAATCTTTTTGACAATTTTTATGTAAGAACAAGATGTATTTTCATTAAGATCAGCTCACCACCCTCTGTCTTTTTCCCACCCAACACTTCTGCTCACTTCCTCCAACCAGATAGGGTCATGCAATAAAATTCATTTTTATTTTTTAATATTTTAATTACTTCAGTTTCATTGGCTTTTCAGAAGCATATTAATTTCAGCTTCTAGAGTTCCTCCGTTTGATAATTTTTAGTTTTGTGCTTTTGTAGTAGAAAAAGATGTTTAGTTTGATACTGTGCTTTTGAATTTATTGATGCGTTGTTGTCAGCTTAACATATATGATCTCTGCTGGCTCCATGTGCAGTAAAAAATTTATATTCTTTAGTCATTAAATGGAATATTCTACAAATGTCTGTTGTGTTCCTTTGATCTAAAGTGCAGTTTAAATTAATGTTTCTTTGTTGATTTACTATCTGGATGACCTTTCAGCCAAGGCTAAAGGCAAAGGTTGAAATACTGCACAATTATTATATTAAAATCTATCTTATAGGTCTGTTAATATAGTCACAATCAACTTTTTACTATAGTGACATCTTTATCATCATGTAATGCTTTGTCTATTTTTATAGATTTTGATATAAAGTCTACTTTATCTGATATGAAGAGAGCTCAGTTTCAGTCTGCTTTGTATTTTTGTTTGTGTTTTTTTGTTTTGTTTACTTGCTTCCATTAGTATGGAAAACTTTCCATCATATGCTCACTTGTGTATGTTGTTACTGGTGTCGTGAGTCTTTCATAGGCAGCATCTAGTTGAGTTTTGTATCTTTTCTTTGTTTGGGTTTTTGGTTGTTTTTTCTTTTTAAATTTTCTTTTTATTTATTTATTTATGGAGGAAAGAAAACGAGAGAGAGAGGGGGGGGCATACCAGGGCTGCTTGCCACTGCGAATGAACTTCAGACACAGTTACCACATAGTGCATCTGGCTTTATGTGGTACTGGGAAATCGAATCCAGGTTGGCAGGCTCTGTCTGCAAGCAAGCACCTTTAACTGCTGAACAATCTTCCCACTTTTCATTCTGTTATTAGCTTCTTTGTATTGAAAGTGTTAAATCAAATTCAAGGTAGCTACTGATAGATATGGACTGTGCCCATCTTGTCTCCTAGTTACTCTGTAGACTTCCATCTCCCCTTTTTTAAAAACTGTCTTCCTTTTCCCTATCAGCGTATTTTCATTCCTTGATTTATAAAAAATCTCTTTTAAGTTTCTGCTTTGTTGCTATCATCTAGCGTGCTAAAAATGCATTAGTATTATAATAGCTATTTTAAATTAATGCCAATTTAATTTTGATCACTGATAAGGAATAGGAAAAGCATAGTTTAGGTATCATGCTCAGTCCCCACAGTTTGAATTTTTGACATCATGGTTTGGATTCTATTACCAACCCGTTAACAAGTGTTTAGATATTATTTTATATATTTCACATTTTAACCTTCATATATAACATACTGTAGTTTGCACTCCATGATAAAGACATTTGCATTTAAAATTTTGTGTAGGTGCTTTTTACAGATTGTGTATCTTTAGATTTTTTTTTCATGTTACACATTAGTGACCTTTTCTATCAGCTTGTCATTTCTTGAAGCCTTTCTTGTAAGGTAGCTGTGGTGTTATTGAATTCCGTTTAACAAACAAAGGTTTTTCCTTCTGTAGGGGCTGCAGACCTTAGGGATTTCCTTCAATGTGGAGGTGTGCCCACTCAGGAAAAGGAATGCCATGGTACTGTTCTAGAAAGATCTTTCTTTCTCTCTCAGTGAAGATTTTCACTCAGTTCTTTGCACATGTAGGTGACTATTACTCTTACATTTATCCTCTGTGGATAATCTGTAAGGACAGCAAAGTCTGAGTTGTTGTGCTCAGCCATGTTAGGGACATCTTTCTTCTCAAGTCTCTACATTTTGTTCCAAGTGGTTTCAGCAGCATAACCTGTCACTGGAAACTCAGGTCATGCAGCACCAGGAGGGTGAATAGAACATTGCTCTTACCCAGAACAGAAGACTTGAATGACTGTCTTCACATTACGGGTCACAGACACTGGCAGCTTCAGACTTACACAACATTATATTGTCTCTCTCCTTTCATTTCTGAAAATTCTAGTGAGGTTCTTGACTAACCCAGCAGGTCATCATCTCCTGTCTATTTCCTGTATTCATCATTGTGACAAGGAAGGTGAGAGTCTAGGATTGTTCCAATTTTGGTCAAATTCTTATTTGAGCATTTCTTTGGCTCATCTTATTTTTTTTTCTGAAAAAAAACTGACATTTATTTCAGATTTCACAGGTGAAGAAATTTCAAAAGTCAATTCTTCATTAGAGCACAAAGGTCATTCACCAAGAAAACTTTTAGAAATTGGGATTTCCAAAAGCCTAAAAAATTATAATTTCCCAGGATACTCAAAGGAAGTCTAAGCTGTTTACTTTTGCCCATTGGTATCAGCATCCTGAAACTGTGAAAAAAAAATGTCATTAGTATAGTTTCAGGCAGCACAGACTAAATAGTGCATCACCAATGATTTATATAACATCTGTGGTATCTAACACTCAGCTAATCTGAGTGCAGGGATTAAAGGCATGATCCACCATGCCTGGCTCAAATTATACCATACAGAGAAAGATGATGAAATTACCATTACAAAGGATTTCAGTAACTTTAAAATAATAATGCTGAAGCTCCCACTATGATATCTAGAACAAAATCCAACTGAAAATACCAGGGTTAATACTCAAGAGTTTACCTAGTTGTTGAACAGAACAAATCCAGTTCACTGGGAAGATTCCCGTGTTCCACACAGAAGGATCAGCCTTGAAATTACACTAATAATTACACTATCCTGATGTTCCACAGCACCAGAAGTCATGTGTTATAATCAAAACATATGTTTTAATTATAGAGGAAATATAAAAAATATGCTTCAAAATGTACTCTAGTCTTGAAACCTGGTAATCTTATACCAGTACCTCATATCTTCAACTAAGGAAAATAGCTCTATTGTAATGTGCATAATTAATAGATTACATAGATTTATGAAATCTTCTTAATATCTGGACTTTTCAGTGAAATAATAGACAAAAAGTTACTGGATCAAATATGCATGCTTTTAAAACTTTTTTATTGACCATCTCGTTACATATACATACACTATACTGTGCTCATCATCCACCTCCCTCCTACACCCTCCTCCCCCGTTCCCCTCTTGTGAAACCCTTCTTTTCAACTAGTCATGTACACATCTTATTTGAGAAGAATCGAATCTGACACAACAGAGCAAAAGAATCCTCTCCAACATCACGCTGAGAACATTTCCAAGTGTGTATTCAAAATGCGCTCATCAGAAATCCTGCTGTGGTGCAGCATAAAGGACTGTAATGGATGGACTGGTTTCAGCACCCATGCTGGTGTTTAGATTCATGAAGGAGACCTAGCTCTATGAAACATTTGTCAAATTACGAATCATAGACACTAGTGCCAGGGTAGCTTTCCAGTGGAGAATATTTTTTTAATATTTTATTTATTCATTTTCAAGCAGAGAGAGACAGAGAGAGAGAGAAAGAAAGAGAGAGAGTCTGGCATATGTGGGTACTGGGAAATTGAACTGGGGGCCTTAGGCTCTGGAGGTAAGTGCTTTAACCGCTGAACCATCTCTCCAATCCCTCCAGTGGAGAATATTGTAAAGGCTTTGAATAACAATTACCTGATGTATAGGGAAATGCAGTGTTAATCTGGGGCCTTGAGATTCATTGTGAAGAGATCTTTTCAGTAAATTCCAGTGATGCCCTTGAGTTTATTCCAGTAAGACTACTTCAGGGATCATATTATTTCCTGTGTATCACAATGACTTATACAACACTACAATTTGTTTCATACTCACATATAGGAGCCCACGTAAGCTGTTTGATACCTCTTTGGGCATATCAAAAGCCATTTTTTTTTGTATTTCTTTAAATTTTCTTACTGAACTTTATGTGTGTATTCACACAAATTGTGCATAATGATTTTTTTACACAAAGTATCACATGATATATACTACTCAGCAATTATTTTAAGACAGTGATAATACATTAGACATTTTGTAGAACTAATATATTCTTTTAAACCATACTTACTTGGGCTGGAGAGATAGCTCAGTGTTTAAAGGTGCTTGCTGGAAAACCTGAGAGCCCAGGTTTGATCTCCCAGTACCCACCTAAAGCCAGATGCACAAAGTGGTGATAGGGGCTGCTGATAATTAATATTCATAAGCAACACAGGGAGAGAGAGAGAGTTTTGGAATCCCCCTCCCTCTCCTTCTCCTCCGGGTTTGTGTCCTCTAATGCCAAAGAATTGTACACAGGGACAGAATTAAATTTTAATTCCACATTTATTCTAATATAGTAAATTAAGAAGGGGAGTTGGATGGGGGAAATTTCCCAGTCACCATGTGGGAAGTTACAGAGTTCTCCAGCCACCAGCGTGGGGAGAACACATGTCAGAGAGTTCAACAGAACTTATATTATTTAGCTAAATAAGCAGCCAAAGAAAAGATAACAGAACGCTCCCATTATGGTTCATAAGACAAAGAGTCTGGAGCCTGCTAATGGCTGGGGTGGGGGGTAGGCCTTACCTTACTGAGGCCTGGGTCAGCAGTCCCTCTACTTCATTGCCACGTGGAAGAAGAGAGCTCACTTCCTCTAGGGAAGAGAATTTAAGTTCTTCCCAGGTGAGACAGAGAGACAGCTGATTGGTTCATATTTGACCAATCAGTTTTAGCACCTAGGTTGTGGCTCTAACTAGACACCTCCCACTCAAGTGTGTGTGTGGGGGTGTTCCCTGCAGACCTGACCATCACAGTGGCACATTTGTCTGGAGTTCACTTACAGTGGTAGGAGATCTTGATGCACTTATATTCTCTCTCTCTCTCTCTCTCTCTCTCTCTCTCTCTCTCTCTCTCTCTCTCTCTC